>CAJRAI020000142.1:0-15000 GCA_907164885.2 Dolomedes plantarius
TATCTGTCCGAATAATTACTAACTAGAGGCGAGACGAGCCTGCGTAATCTCGCCAGACCTCTGATTCTTAGCATAGACGCCTTCCTTCTGTTACTTTCTTACTGACTGAGCACCCTCTTGGGTTCGACGTCCCCCGCAGCCGTTCCTCTGATTGGTAGAGGGGTGGGGAATGACGGGGTACAACGTTTCCGCCTTAACAAGCCCTCCGTCTCAAACACCATCTAGGGAGTCAAAACAAAAATATATAAATAAATAAAACATCCCAAGTCCGCAGGCTAATCCTTCCTCATTTGCATGCGTTCGGAAAAAGGAGAGAATTTTCATTTTTCGATCCCTTCATCATTAAAGCTACCTACTTGGAAAGGGTCCAGGAAAGTGGTGGAACGACTCCAAATAGCCCGTGCTTTACTTTTTCAATCCGAGACTATTCAATGAAAGGGAAACAAAACCATCCTTCAGGGGGGTTATCTCCTTTAAGTTGTCGCTATCCCAAGGTATCCTATCTCCATTTTTGTTTCCTCTTCTCTCTTCCTACACCTTCTACTTTCATCTTTCTTCGTGGTTTGGACTAATTTCTACCTTCTATATTGAACTGTTAATTATCTTCTACATTGGACTGTTTATTATCTTCTAGATTGGACCGTATATTATCTTCTCTATCGGACTGTTTATATCTTCTATATTGGACCGTATATTATCTTCTATATTGGACTGTTTATATCTTCTATAATGGACTGTTTATATCTTCTATATTGGACACTATATATCTTCTATAATGGACTGTTTATATCTTCTATATTGGACTGTATATATCTTCTCTATCGGACTGTTTATATCTTCTATATTGGACTGTATATATCTTCTATATTGGACTGTTTATATCTTCTATATTGGACTGTTTATATCTTCTATATTGGACTGTTTATATCTTCTATATTGGACTGTATATATCTTCTCTATCGGACTGTTTATATCTTCTATATTGGACTGTATATATTTTCTCTATCGGACTGTTTATATCTTCTATATTGGACTGTATATATCTTCTATATTGGACTGTTTATATCTTCTATATTGGACTGTTTATATCTTCTATATTGGACTGTATATATCTTCTCTATCGGACTGTTTATATCTTCTATATTGGACTGTATATATCTTCTATATTGGACTGTTTATTGGAACGAAGTTCTTTTACGCGGCTTGTGAACTGGCAGAAATCGTCACGTAACGAAATCGCGTTTTGTCCCCTCCATAGGAGCTTTTTCTCAAAGATTCCGTGGCTGAATGGTTATCGCATCGGACGCGAGCTATCGCTCAGCGGATCTATCGCTGAGGGAGAGGTCCCCGCACAAACGCTGTAGGCAATTTCTAATTTAATTTCTTCGTTGTGTTAATTCTTTTTATTATGTTTTTTGGGAAAATATTGACGTTTTCATCTTCAGATTACGATAACTCGCCAAAATATGATCGTAGAATTTTGATCTTTTTACAGTCTGACAATACAGACATTTCTCTTTCAAACTGGACCTCATTTGTTTAAAAATATTTTAAAACAGACTCGTATTTTCATCAAAAAATGAAACACAGTTGTTCAGCATTGCTTCACCTATGTGCCAAAAGATGGCAGCATGTGTAAAATTGTTTTGTTTGTTTAAAATCAAGTTTAGAAAATCACGTTTAGAGTTGAAAAAATAACGCAAGGAAGACGTAAACAGACTAATATTTTCATCAAAAAATGAAACACAGTTGTTCAGCATTGCTTCACCTATCTGCCAAAAGACGGCAGCACATGTAAAATTGTTTTGTTTGTTCACTATTTGATATTTAATTTTTAATAAATGACTATTTTTCCTAAAATATAAAATGAAATTTATTGATTTTAATCCTTACTTTACACTTTAGCTTTGAAAAAATCAAAAAATATAAAAATAAAATATACAAATTAGAGAGAGAGATAGAGAGAATTAGTTGGTTGGTTGCTTGAATAAAAGAGGGCTGCGCTTTTTGGAGTGACAAAAATACACTAATATAATCAATAGAAATATACATATTAAATCACGTTTAGAGTTGAAAAAATAACGTAAGGAACTTCGTTCCTGACGGGGGACCCCCGACCGCACAATTTTTTTATCTTCTAGAATGGACTGTATATTATCTTCTGTATCGGACTGTTTATATCTTGTATATCGGACTGTATATTATCTTCTAGATTGGACTGTATATTATCTTCTCTACCGGACTGTTTATATCTTCTATATCGGACTGTTTATTATCTTCCAGATAGGACTGTATATTATATTCTCTATCGGACTGTTTATATCTTCTATATTGGACTGTATATTATCTTCTAGATTGGACTGTATATTATCTTCTCTACCGGACTGTTTATATCTTCTATATCGGACTATTTATTATCTTCCAGATAGGACTGTATATTATATTCTCTATCGGACTGTTTATATCTTCTATATTGGACTGTATATTATCTTCTTGATTGGACTGTATATTATCTTCTCTACCGGACTGTTTATATCTTCTATATAGGACTGTTTATTATCTTCCAGATTGGACAGCATATTATATTCTCTATCGGACTGTTTATATTTTCTATATTGGACCGTTTATATCTTTTATAACAGACTGTCTATATCTTCTATATTCGAATGTTTAAATTTTATACCTTTTATATCGGTTTCGCTATTTAACCGTCGTTTTTATGGACTTAAACCTGTAGATGTTAACTTATATGATTTCTGGTTTTATGTTGTCTTCTCTGGACCTAAAAGAGGTCTCTGAGGGTGGATATCCACTGTAGCATATTGAAACGAAACACGATCAACTGGCGCGGTATCCGAGTGGTCTAAAATAGCAGGCCAGAAGTAACGAAAAACTTAACTTTTATTTACACAAAACTAGTGTTTCTCTCCCGGGATTTCTCGTTCTCGATTCCCGGAAAATTCACTAAAATATCTATTCCTGATTTCCCAGGAAAAAATAATCGATTCCTGGGATTATTTTAGGTACAGATGTAGTATACGCAACGGACGCCAAGGGGCGATTTTTTGCCAAATCTGGTAGTTGTTTGGTTTTTGTTTTCGGGCAACCCTATTGGGTTTGGCAGATATGTTTTTACGCCAAATACAAAATCACGAAAAATCGTGCGCGATTTTACGCCAAATACGAAAGCAAGCCAAATTATTGGCGATTTTTGGGTCATTCTTTTGTTTCTATGTTAGTTTTTTTTTGACGCGAATCAAAATCAAACCATTTGCGTATTGGGTTCAGAGGTTTAAGGTCGTTCGCGTGGCAGGTTCGTATAATTTTTTAAGACTATTTTTTTGCACGAGGTTAAAAATATAACATTTTATATAACTTATATATTTAAACTTATTAATTTAACTTATATATTTAAACTTAAAATGAAATGATCTTTTTTTTTTAATTTAACAAATTTTTAAATAATAAATATTAGAAACAAAGGTTTTTCCGATAATCTCTTTAAAATGTTCTCGTTTCCCGGGATCCATTATTTCCCGCGAAATGAGAAACCCTACTGAAAACGTAACAGGTAAGAGGTTGGTTCGAGCACGTTACAACAACACCAGACTGGTGCAAATGATTTTAACAGCGGCAAAACTCAGTCTTTCAGGGGGCAGAAATTTGCACAGCCGCTCTGGCCCAGATGTTACAGGGGCTCTCCCGAAAGAGTCTAGCATATATACCCAGTTTTGAAATTTTGGCCGGTGCAGGCCAGTTCTTGGAACAGAGGAAAGAAAAACGAGGAATTCCGTGCTCTCTGGCAGTCTTGGATTCGGTGACAGTTTCATGAGAACATATTGCTTGTATAACGTCAGAACACTCTGACTGACGACCCCGATAGACATCTTTATGAGGGAGAACCCAGATTTTGTCGGTGAGGATGAATCTGGGGCTTAACCCGCGGAATTTTATAATGGGGTGGAAAGGCATGTGAACGTTTTGAATCCTACAGCTGTGGAAGGGCTTCTTCTCATATCGTGAGAACCGCACGTTACATGCGTGACGTCAGACCACCGAGTGTCATGAACAGACAATCATGTACAGAACCCTCTGGAAGCAGGGGAATACAGTTAAGAAGGTCTTGTTAAGAATAGATTATAGATCTTAGTATTAAATACCCATTCTGAAATATTCATTTTAATTAATGGATAGACCCCTATTTCATTCAAATTCGTAAGTGTACGAACACTTTTTTGGAGCCGCTGTATATATATATATATATATATATATATATATATACCGGGTGGCCATAATTAAACTGACAGTGCTCACAGTGTTCTGTAGCGTGATCGATTTGCGAGAATGACACCACATTTTGAAGGAAGATCAAACAAGACGGGGGACGAATGATTCCGCGAAGAAATAAATTAGTTCCAAAAATCACCGCTAGGGGAATATTTGGCGCTGTGTAATAGAAAATAGAGTGTTAACAAATGCAAATTAATACGGAATAAAATTACCTTTTATTATGCACATTTTCTTATTTAGTTCAAGTGCAATATGGCAACACTTTTAAAAAAGCGTAAAATCTACATAAACACCGATAAAGTCTCGTGATCTGCAATATCACGTACGCTGAGCAGAAGAAGAAGTTCTTTATTCAAATTTCACGTTACATCCATTGGCACAGTGCCAGCTGCTTGGGTTTTGAAAGGCAATGTGTTACGTTTCGAATGAATCGGATTGAAAGTTTATGTGGAAAGTCTCCTTCTTTAGTCGAGCGTGCGTTACTGGTCAAATTCTTTTACCTCAACCAGTGCAACGCGTCAGCCGCTCTTCGTGCTTTTAGAACGCACAAAAAATGCGTAAAGGAAACGGTCCTGTGTCAGTTAATGGGCTAAAAGCAATGGTTGCGACGTTTGAGAAAACAGGTTCTCTGAAGGTTCAGTCAGGCAGAGGACGAAAACCTGTACCATAGGATACGATCGAAGCAGTTGCCACGGCGATTGTCGACAGAGGACCAGACAATATTGCTGCCACCTCTAGCGCTCGTGGATTAGCTCGGAATATGGATATGCCTTACAGTACGGTATGGAAAATCTTACGAAAGATTATCAACTTCTATCCGTACAAGATCAGCCGTGTACAGGAGTTGCTGTACCCCGACCATGATAAGCGATTGACTTTTGCTCTCACCTTTCTTGCCAGAATGGAGGTGGATGATGCTTGGCCGTGGAAAATATTATGGGGAGACGGGGCCCACTTTTACCTGCATGGAACTGTGAATACCCAGAACTGCCGAATTTGGGATGACAAATCACCACATGCAGTCACAGAAATTCCCTTACATTCACCAAAGGTAACTGTTTGGTGTGGGTTCACAGCGGAATTTATCGTAGGTCCATTCTTTTATTTAACAGCGCCAAATATTCCCCTAGCGGTGACTTTAGGAACTAATTTATTTTTTCGCGGAATCCTTCGTCCCCCGTCTTGTTTAATCTTCCCACAAAATGTGGCGTCATTCTCGCAAATAGATCGCGCTACAGAACACTGTGAGCACTGTCAGTTTAATTATGGCCACCCGGTATATATATATATGTATATATATATATATATATATATATATATATATATATATATATATATATATGTATGTATACACATATACTACAGCTACAACAGAAGCCGAGCTGCCAACACCGCTATTTTGAGAGAGAATGATAAAACAGCTTGGTGCTCTTTTTCTTCAAGGAAAAAAAGCGAAGTTTTCTAACGTCAAGGTCCTTTTGTTCCGAGAGAAATTATGAAGGAAACGGAAATGGTGAGGAGCCGTTGCCACTCTCGAGGCTTTTCCAATTTAATTACCCGTTCCGGAAAGGGACCATTCGGGTGAAATCTCCCGGTATTTCAAGTTCAATTAACAGATTTTCTTTCCAATTGTCACTCTTCTCTTCGGCTTTCAGGATCAAGTTTTAGGGGGATTTCTCTATTGCGTTTTCACAATAAACCTTACCTTTTGTAGGATTGTTGTCATTTAAACGAATATCCTACTCTCAAACACACACACATGCATATCTTTTGTTATTTAGTATATATATATACATACATACATACATATATATATATATATACATATATATATATATGTATATATATATATATATATATATATATATATATATATATATATATATATATATATATATATATATATATATATACATATATATATATATATATATATATATATATATATATATATATATATATATATATATATATATATTTATAAAAAAATCGTAAGGGATATTTATTTTTTTTTGGATAATATCCAATCGTCTGCTGCATTAGAAAGAAAAAGAATATCATTTTTGTCTATTTAGTTGTTATGCACGTGACGATAAATTTATTTAAAGTACCAGAAAAAGAAATCACGTGATCAACATTTAATAATTAAAATTCTAGAAATTAATCTTTAAAAATTCACCAAAAATCAGAAAATCGAGGTAAAGGTTCGAAAAAGATTTCATTTTGAAGGAATTTTTATGATCTTTCTCGTGATATAAATTTTATAATCCGCAATGTATTATTTTAAATGCAAACGTAAAAAAAGTTTAAAAAACAGCTTAAAAATTTAATTTAGAAAAATCTAAGAAGAATTTTAGAAAAATCTTTCTTAGTGCACCCCTACACTATTAGAAGAATCGCCATGCAAAATTTCAGCCCCAATTCCAGCGGTTTGGTCTGTGCGTTGTATGTCAGTCAGTCAGTGAATGAATGAATGAATGAATGAATGAGTCAGTTACGGAACTGTTTTATATATATATATATATATATATATATATATATATATATATATATACACAGGGTGGGCAAAAAGTCCCCAGAAACTTTAAAAATTCATAAAAACCGGCAAATTACCAAAATATAAAAAAGTTTGCAGGGTTAGCATCGCTAGGTCACGGGATTTTTTTTAAGACAGGAAAAAAAATAATAACAAAAAAAAAACAGCCGACAGGTGGCGCTGGTACGAGCAAATTCTGTGAAAATATGCAAATGCGACGGTTATCAGAACGTGCGCTCCTGATCCACAACCAGTTCACCGTTGTTCCGCCGACAGGTGTCATGCATACATCCGGACCTGCTGTGCTCTGACGATGCTGGATTTGTGACTAGCCTGCAATACCTTATCCCCTGTGGTGCGGGTCACGTGGAACACCTACTGCTGTAATAAGCCATTTAGAAGCATTCTTTACGTTATTTGCGTATCTTTTCTTTGACTTGTGTAGGTCAGCGCCACCTGTCGGCTGTTTTTTTGAGTTATTTTTTTTTCCTAGCTCAAAAAAAAAAAAATATAAAAAAACCCGTGACCTGGCGATGCTAACCCTGCAAACCTTTTTTTATTTTGGTTATTTTTCCGGATTTTATGAATTTTTAAAGTTTATACGGACTTTTTTCCTACCCGGTATATATATATATATATATATATATACAGTCGAACCTCCATATATCGAAGTAGCAAATTGCCGGAAAAGAATTCGATATATAGAAATTTCGGTATATAGAATTGAGCTTAGTTTTATCATAATTCTCCTAAAAAAAATTAAAGCTAATTTTCGTATACGAAACTCCATTTCTAATTTATATGCGAATCCCATTAAATGAAAGTTAATAACTGAAAAATGAATTAATATGAAAGATTTATTGAGTACTACATACCTTTAAAAAACAATAATCCAGACAGTGGTTACAATGATCACAGTTACATTTTTTATTTATTCAGTCCACTTAAAACTTAATCAGGGACATTTTCCGCGAATTGAAGTCCATGACATATTGTTTCAAATGCCAAAAATTGAGAGATTTTGTTCTAAAGTGGAATAAAATCTCCCAATTTGTCTTGAAAATATTTCGATATTTAGAGATTTTTTCGATATATAGAAACAATTTTCCTATGTAATGAACATGGAGATTTACTAAGAGTTCGATATATAGAAAATTTCGATATGTGGAAGTTCGATATATGGAGGTTCGACTGTATATATATATATATATATATATATATATATATATATATATATATATATATATATATATATATATATATATATATATATATATATATATATATATATGTACAGTGGAATCTCGATATATCCTTTTTTAAAGGACCGATTGATATGAACAATAAATGCGGAAAAACGATAGACGCGGAAACATAACAAAGCAATATGATCGTTGGGACTGGATAAAATGAACGACACATACGGAAAAACGATGGATTAAAAAACGATCGATCGTGATTCCACTATATATATATATATATATATATATATATATCCCTCCCCACCCTCCCATTATACTAAGAGAAGAAAATTTAGATAGTAGAAATCTGATTACATAGATTTGTCTGACCTTAAAAACCCCCGACACCTTTGACCGTCATTTGGCTACACGGACATTAACTCGCAGAATAAAATTCATTTTTCAATGGATTTGTCCCCATCTCCCCCGAATCCCCGTGTCGAACGTCGCTGTCGATAACAGCCTCGATAAAGGATTGTATTTTTTTTTTTTTTTTTGCTGCTTCCGGTGTTCATTATCTGCGGCAATACTTTTTCCCTCTTTTTGGACTGTTTCCAAATCATCCGATTTCTTTCTCCAGTAAACTCTATTGTTTTTTGATGACGAGGGGTCTTTTCATTTTTGGGCTGCTTCCGTTTTGTGTTCATTTCATTATTATTTTTTTTTTTATGTGTGTGTGTGTTTTGTTGGTCGAGTAGGACAAAAAAAAGTGTGTGAGGGGGGGGGGATTTGTGAAGTGGTTATTATTGAAACGATTAGAAAAGAGGGTGATCCCGAAATTAAAAGAAGATGTCGGCGGAGAGAAAAGTTTGAAAAATGGGCAGTGATTGCGGGGGGGGGGGGGGTGAAATGTCTCGACCTTTCGTCGCTCCACTGAAATATCGCGATAGATGAGTGCATGACTTCCAAATATCTATACATACTGTGTTCTGTATATACATATCTATATATATAAAACAGTTCCGTAACTGAATCATTCATTCATTCATTCATTCATTCATTCACTGACTGACTGACATACAACGCACAGACCAAACCGCTGGACCTAAAGGGCTGACATTTTGCATGGCGATTCTTCTTACAGTGTAGGGGTGCACTAAGAGAGATTTTTGAAAAATTCTTCTTAGATTTTTTTAAAATTAAATTTTTAAGCTGTTTTTTTTACTTTTTTTAAGTTTACATTTAAAATAATAATTTGAGGGTTATAAAATTTATATCGCGAGAAAGATCATAAAAATTCCTTTAAAATGAAATCTTTTTCGAATCTTTACCTCCATTTCCTGATTTTTGGTGAATTTTTAAAGATTAATTTTTAGAATTTAATTTATTAAATGCTGATCACGTGACTTCGTTTTCTGGTACTTTAAATAAATGTATCGTCACGTGCATAAAAACTAAATAGACAAAAAATAATTTTTTTTTCTTGCTAATGCGGCAGACGATTGGACATTATCCAAAACCATATTAAAATACAGTAAAAGAAATGTTCTAGAAACTGTACTATATTAACTGTACTATATTCTTTAGTATTCTTTATATTAGATATAATTTGAATATCTTCTTCTACATTATTTTGTCTATAAAAATATCCCTTACGATTTTTTTATAAATATATATATATTTTACATCAATTATATACATTGATCGTCGTATTTATTATATATATATTGGCATTAATTGCATACATTCACCGATGTTTTTACTTTGAATGTACTCCGTAGCGAAGTGCGGGTTTTCAGCTAGTATATATATATACAGAGGCTGTTCGTACATTTTTTAGACGATTTTGGTAAGCGGTAATAAAAAATCGTTTGCTGCATAAGAAATAATTGCAATTGTACTATGTTTTTAAAAGTCAAAATTATCGTCTGCGGCTTGAAAGTTTTGTTTTTATTCAAAATGGCGTTTTTAACAAAGCAGTGGTTCGAAGGCTACATTTATGCTCTTTCCGAAGAGAAATATGCATACTCCGTTATCCAAAAACGATGTGAGAGTCGTGGTTTTGTGATATCTATAGCGTCGATAGGTAATATCGTCAACATGAATGGAAAAAAAAACGCCAAATTGGAGCCTCAAGTGGGACAAAAATTCCGAACAAGTATCCAAAGAAAAAACGGACATCTTCGACTATTGCAAAGGTACGTTGTTTAATGTTAAAAGAAAATCCCCCTATTCAAAGGACAGTTGCAAAATCATTAAAATGCTCGGTGTCCACTGTAAACAAAATGATAAACGTTGATTTAAATCTTAAGAAAGCAAAAAAGCGCAATGTGCATCGTCTTCTTCCAAATCATATCGCTGAACGCAGGACACGCTGCAGAATTCTATATGAGATATACTTATCCAAAGAAAAATGGAAAACAATTGTCACAATAGATGAATCATGGGTGTATTTAAATGATTGCAACAAAAAAAAAAGAGCCATTTATTATCATAAAAGGGGAGAAAAAAATTTAAGTACATGGTTCAAAGAATCGAAAGAAAGTTTTTCTAGGGGATTCATGATTGTTGCTGGTTTTTCTTATAATGGCAAGTTAAAAATAAAGAGAGTGGATAAAAATGGTCAAGATTAACTCCAAATACTATCAGGAACATATTTTATCGTCAATTTTTCTGAATGAAATACCATCGCTTTACCCACAGTGCCATCAATCTGTGAGACTCCATCGGGACAAAGCTAGCAGTCACACATCAAAATCCACTGTAAATTTCCTAAAACAAATGGAACAAAAAACTGGTATCAAGGCCATACCCTTCACTGTTATCCCTACTAAATCTCCCGATGGTTCAGCTATGGATTTTTGCGCTTTCGGACTTTTAAAATCTGCACTATCCAAACGTCGTCCCAAAACCCTTGCAGGACTCTGGAAAGCTGTTCAGGAGGAATGGGATAGAATACCTCTTCTGACACTTCAAAAGGCATTATTATCCTGGAAATTGCGGTGTCAAAAGATAGTTCAGAATAAGGGATGTCAAATAGAACATTTAAAACACAAGAATTTTATGTAATTTAGTTTTGTGAATGCAATATACATCGTTTAAAAAATGTGTGAACAGCCTCTGTATATATATATATATGAAATGTTCGGAATGGACATCTCATGAAATAGGAGCTTACATCGTGGCCGGAAAATAATAAAGTCAGCTTCAGGAACAAACTAATTTATTAACCCTTTGAAGGGCGCCGGTTGCACAGTGCAAACACCTAAATCTAGTCTTTTTTCATTTGCATTCAATGTATTCCAGTTAAATGAGCAGGAAAAGGGCTAGTACTGCCATCTGTCGTCAGTTTAAAGAAGTAAAACCATTTTACAATATTAAATTGGAAAATTTTTCAAGATTCTTTAGGTTAAAAACCTCGGGAAAAAATTCTGCACGGTGCAAACATGGGAGGTTCTTGCCCCTGAAAGGGTTAAACAGTAAAGTAACACATCGTATTCACATCGAGTCAGTCCAGCGTCTACCTCAAAATACAATTAGGTCAGAGAGGTTGCCAGAATTGGCGGAGGAAGTTAGTGTGGGAAAGGCGAGGAATTTGCGCCAAAGAGAAGAAAGAGGTGTCACTAGGACAGAGATAAAGTTCAGAATGGGCGATTATATGTAGTTAGTAATATTATCACACACACACACACACACACATATATATATATATATATATATATATACATATGTAGACTGGAATTGGCCATCACACCTCCCACCCGGATATGCAGAATAGAACTGGCCCTCCAGAAGCGACCTCTACCGACCAAGATTATAGAGATGTAGCTGTAAGCGGACGTGATATCTTAAACGACGATAACTCTTATTTAGTATCTGTAACCGTATAAATTGTTTGTGTTTCGTAATTAAATGTCATTACATGTCAGCTGCATGATTCTTCTCTTCTACTCACCAATGACCATTCTGACCGCCACGCCCATATATATATATATATAATATTAAAAACTAGTAATTTCTTAATTCAACAATCTTAACATTTAAAAACTATTAATTCCTCACTTTACTATTCCAAATTACAAACCCTTTTTTAATTCCTTGAAACAGGTAATTCCCTTTGGGCATTCGCGTTAAATTCCATTTTAAAATCTAACATTATTCTAAATTCCCTTGGGCGTACGAGCTAACTTTCGTTTTCAAATCTAAGTCCTAAAAGGCCTCTAGTGGAAAAAATTAAATGGCTGCCTGTTTTAAATGAAAACTAAACTGGCGTAGCGTGGGCAGAAAATTAAACGCTGTAGCGCATTTGTCACGCCTTTTCTTAACTTTTAACCAATTAAACCCTACTACGATCACATGACGAGATGAGTTTATATAAGGTTTGGGATCACGTACATGTACACTTTTTTGATCATGTAACTGACTTGAATAGACGTAATAAAGTCTTTCCGTAAGAAGCCGAGTGCGTCGTTTTGATATGGAGTGAGTTGTAGTATTAATATCTTCTTCTCACCGTGACATGGGAGATTTCGATATCTATTGGGCCAGTGTCAGTCTCCCATGTTACATATATATATATATATATATATATATATATATATATATATATATATATATATATATATATATATATATATATATATATATATATATATATATATATATATATATATGAAATACTTGAATGAATCGGCTACGATGAAACATCAGTTTAGGAAACTCATCATATTCCACACAGTTCGGTATTCATGGCACAAGGTAGGATAGCAAATGGAGAGGAAAAATAGATAGATCGGATCAAGGAGGAGGCGCTTTCAATTCGATGAATCTTTATTTTCAGTAGCTTCGGGGGAACATCCATTAGAGTTCGACGGACACATCGCGCGGTGGCGGGGAACGGGGCCCCCTCTCGCACCTTTTGACAGCACCGAACTTACATGTTTACTCGTTGAGAGCAGACAAACAAAAGACTACAGACGCGCGAAATTTCTCGCCTGCGTACGGGTCAATTAAACTCCTAATTGGTTAGAAACGGAAACGTGATTATGTCGCGTTCTATCGGATGATGATATCGCCAGGCTGCTAGAACATGTACGTTATATAACGCTTATATAAGGCTATCCGCAGGTGGCGTTAGGGGAAAAACTACTTGATTATTTTGGATGGATTTAGGTCAAAATCAGAAAAAAGGGACGGCGTTCTGTTGCGTTAAGGTAAAAGAATTTGGAAAATGCGTGTTAATATTGAGGAGGACTGAAATTTATTTCATATATATATATATACTAGCTGAAAGCCTGCACTTCGCTACGTAGTACATTCAAATAAAATACAACGGTCAATGTATACAATTGATGTAAAAAATATATATATATTTATAAAAAAAATCGTGAGGGATATTTTTATAGACAAAATAATGTAGAAGAAAATATTCAAATTAAATCTAATAGGACATTCTAAAGAATATAGTACAGTTAATATAGTACAGTTCGAAGAACATATCTTTTACTGTATTTTAATATTTTTTTGGATAATGTCCAATCGTCTGCCGCATTAGAAAGAAAAAATAATATTTTTTTACGTATTACGTTGTTATGCACGTGACGGTAAACTTATATAAAGTACCAGAAAAAGAAATCACGCGATCGGCATTTAATATATTAAATTCTAAAAATGAATCTTTAAAAATTCACCAAAAAACGGAAAATGAATGGAAAAGATGAAGGTAAAGATTAAAAAAATATTTCATTTTAAAGGCAGTTTTAGGATCTTTTTCGTGGCATTAATTTTATAACCCTCGGATTATTATTTTAAATGCAAACTTAAAAAAAGTTACTAAAACAGCTTAAAAATTTAAATATCTAAGAAGAATTTTTCAAAAATCTTTCTTAGTGCACCCCTACACCATAAAAAGAATCGCCATGCAAAATGTCAGCCCATTAGGTCCAGTGGTTTGGTCTGTGCGATGTATGTCAGTCAGTCACTCAGTCAGTTACGGAACTGTTATATATCTATACTTATATATAAAGAGAGCTATACTTATATATAAAGAGATATAAAAATATATCTATACTTATATATAAAGAGAACGCTATTTTGTACGTGGAGGGTAATCTCCAGAGCCACTGCACCTATTTGAAAAATTCTTTCACTGTTTGAAAAGTACATTATTCCAGATGGACATAGGCTATATATTATGTATATCTGATCAGTAGAAATAAAGTTAGGGGCTTAATCCTAACAATCTCCATTGTTACCGCTACTGTCCTCTACCGCATTTTGTGCCGAAGTCTTCAACGATCCTTAGCGTGGTTCTATCGCGGTGGGCTTCTGTTTTGACGTTAGCGGTCCGAAACTAGCCGTTCTCCGGCGCGCTTTTTTCTTTTAAAAAATTAACTTTAAATATTAACTAACGTAAAATTAACTTGAATATTATTTTAAGAATATTATTTTTAAAAAATTGAATATTTAAAAAAAAACATTCTTTACTTAAAATCCTTTTTTTATTTTTGTATTTTCATTTCATCTCTTAACCTCTTTCTATTAATTTGAATACTATTTTAGGTGCTTAAAATAATTAAAAAAACATTCTTTAGTTAAAATCCTTTTTTTATTTTTGAATAAAACTACGGTCTCAAGCACACTTCTTTCTTTTAAAAAAATAACTTTTATTAATAACTAACGTAATATTAATTTGAATACTATTTTAGGTGCTTAAAATAATTTTAAAAAAACATTCTTTATTTAAAATCTTTTTTTTATTGTTGAATAAAACTACGGCCTGAAGGACACCTCTTTCTTTTAAAAAATTAACTTTAATTAATAACTAACGTAATATTAATTTGAATATTATTTTAGATGCTTTAAATAATAAAAAAAAACATTTTTTACTTTAAATCCTTTTTTTATTTTTGTATTTTTATTTCATCTCTTATTCTAATTTTGGGATACCAATGTGTATGTATACTTCTATAATCTATACTCTATACTAATATA
>CAJRAI020000142.1:20000-49264 GCA_907164885.2 Dolomedes plantarius
CCCCCTATTACAAATTATGATTTAAGGATAAACAAATTACTAGCTAAATTGTCCCTTAACGCAAATGCTGGAAACATTAAAGTTATATTTACCATGTTTTTATTAACTCACTTTATTAATTAATGCATATTCTAAATTTTCCCGTTAACGTTTCAATAAAGTACAGCCCACTATTGCAAATTATGACCTAAGGATAAACGAATTACTAGCTAAATTGTCCCTTAACGCAAGTGCCGGAAACATTAAAGTTATTTTTACCATGTTTTTATTAACTCACTTTCTTGTGTGTTTGTCCCTTACAAATCTTGCAATCCATTTTTAACTGACTTCCCGACTAGCTAGACATTTGAAACTTTTAGAATTGTTCAGAACACGATGACAATACATTTTTTTTATACTTTTAGCCTTTTGATACTTTAAGCAGAATTAAATTAATTTTCAGTTATTTTCAGTTAATTTTGTTTTGTAGACCGATGCAGCCCTCTATCGGCCGGTACGGGAACGAAAAGTTAAACGCAAGTTAACTTCCAATCAACTTCCTTTTTCTTTCGAGTGTATGGGATAATTCATCCAAAAAATTTTAAAAAAGTATTTATTAATACCTAGAATTGTCAAGTTTATATGATTCGACAGAACATGTAAAAACATGGTATATAGAAAGTTCTATTTATCTTGTAATTATTAGAGTTTGCATTTTCAGGGGAAAAGATGTGGAAATAGCGTTTTGCTAGCCCGATGTCGACTAGGCAAAAATTTTAATATAATAAGTTTATTTTGTGAAAATAATAATTATAAAGTAACATTAATTACAAATATTTATATTGTTAAGTAATGATAATAATAACTAATAATAAAATTTAATCTTAGTAATAATAATTATAATACAATTTTAATTTTGGTTTATAAGTCCTATAACACAGTCTCCATTGTATGTCTGCATCTGCGTTTCCACTAACTCCATGGTTGCAAGTTTTGTGACGTCAGTCTCCTTGCGGTTTCCCACTCTTAACTTCAACTTTGTCTAGCGCCAGCCATGGTTTTCTTTGATTGAGCAACATTTTATTCATTTCTTCTGTTTCTTATGGATTGTTCGGTTTCTAAGTATGTTTATTGGATAGATCGTACTTATCAGAAACAATCCATTGGTTTTTAGACAGTATCGGCACCGCTGAAGTCGAGATGCTGTCTAAAATCTTTTAATTACTTTTTTTTCATGTTTTTAGATTCTGGCTGCATAGTGTAATATAGCTTATGCTGGTTTTTCACGTTCTAATTTGTCTTACACACACACACACACACACACACACACACACACACACACACACACACACACACACACACACACACACACACACATATATATATATATATATATATATATATATATATATATATATATATATATATATATATATATACAGGTAGCCCTCCTACAGCACGGTATCTTACAACATGGTTTCACTCTAACACGATAAGATAAATTGCGGGAACCCTCGTATAACACTGCAACCTATAACACGGTTTCACACAACACGGCATTTTCTAGGAACCTATCTACCGTATTAGGAGAGTTACCTGTACATATACACATATGGACACATATATGAGTCTCTGTATGCATATATTGTTACGAGTTTGGGGCCAACTTGGCGCGTTATCGCCAGCATGCGATGTTTTGGAGTTCACGATAAATAACACAATGGTTTAGCACGTTCACGCGTCTACCATTGAGTAAGTAATAAAACCTGTCGGAAAATTGTTTGGGTTGAGCGGTGTGGCAACACGGGTTTTGTTTCCTAGGCGAATAAGAGTCTGAAATAAAAAGTTCAGATCTGAGGTTGGTTTGGATGCGATCGGTCGAGTTTTTTCAACAGGTGATATTCTTCTTGTAAAAAGTTTTATTCTCGGCTGGTATAAGATGAGGTCCTTAGAAGTTCGAGGTCGTATGCATCTTACGCATAAATAACTGTTCTATTTTAATTAATTACTATCTCTGAATTACTCTATGTTAAGAAAAGTTCTTAGGTGCTGGAATTGTTAGCTTCCAGCGAAGATTCGACGTTTTTATTCAGTCTGCTCTTCTGAAAGTTGTTAAAAAGTGTACTGAAGATTTAATGTCATATACATTTCTGTTACGGAAACTGGCATATTTATTTCTGTGTTTGAAATTCACTTTTTAGAATATCTACCCGTCGCTTGGATTGGAAACAATATATATATATATATATATATATATATATATATATATATATATATATATATATATATATATATATATATATATATATATATATATATATATACATATATACATATATACATATATATATATATATATATATATATACATACATATATATATATATATATATATATATATATATATATATACTCGTAATAATTACCCAGTAAGTCTATCCAAAAACGTAATTGGTTGTTTTTGTTTTAATGAATAGTTTGTTCTGTTGCATTAATGAGTTAAACATAACAATAGGTTAAAATAAAAATAATAACTACTAAAAACAAAAATAAAAATCATAAGAAAATAAAAAAATAATTAACTCATAAAAGTAACAATAATAAAAACTAAATAAATAAAGGAATAATAGTCTTAAAATATGGTAACCTAAGTAAGTCTGTAACTGAGTATCCACTACCTCAATGGTTGCAAGTTATATGACGTCAGTCATCTTGCGGTTACAAGTTCTTAACTTCCACTCTGACTAGCGCCAGGCTTGGTGTTCTTTTGTTAAGTACTTTTATTCAAACTTAATTCATTTATTATTCAATTCTTCTGTTAATAATGGATTGTACGGTGTCTGAGTGTGTTTATTTAATAGATCATACTCATCAGAAACAATCCATTGGTTTTTAGACAGTATTGACACCGCTGATGAAGAAATGCTGTCAAAAACCTTATTCATACTTTTCTTTACATGTTGG
Organism: Dolomedes plantarius; assembly: GCA_907164885.2. Taxonomy (NCBI): domain Eukaryota; kingdom Metazoa; phylum Arthropoda; class Arachnida; order Araneae; family Dolomedidae; genus Dolomedes; species Dolomedes plantarius. The sequence goes on from CAJRAI020000142.1 coordinate 22,944, forward strand.
ATGTTCCTGGCTTCAAGTAGCTTTAGAGCTATTACTGGTTTTCTCTTTCATCTTATTCTTATTTATATATATATATATATATATATATATATATATATATATATATATATATATATATATATATATATATATATATATATATATATGTATGTATGTATGTATATATATATATACGTATGTATATATATATATATATATATATATATATATATATATATATATATATATATATATGTATGTATGTATGTATATATATATATATACGTATGTATATATATATATATATATATATATATATATATATACATGCTGGATGCACCGTTCTTGCTATTCCTTCATTGGACAACCCAGTTTGAATGATTTGCATATTCGGACCAAATTTCATTAAAATCGGACACCTCCTTCTTTTGGTTATAGAGTGTATGCATATGAAGGGATTGCCCTTTACTTACTGTAACCGAAGCTTATGAGTTCTGCCTCAAAAACATCACCCCAATCCAGAGACAATAGCCGAGTTAGGCTTTTGTTTTTTGAATCGCTTCCTGGAAGCAGTCCAACACAAAAGCGGTAGAGAAAAAACAATCGACCGCGGGGTTCCCCCCCCACGGGTCACCGCGCTTTTAAAAAGCGAACCCCCCCCCCCCCCCCGCCCTCACCCCGCAAAAAAATGCGGAGCGATAACACTTCACAATAAGTCCCTCCCTTTCGGGCATGGGCGCAGAATTTTTTTATTCTGAGCTTCGATTTTCGAATTAAGGATCCGCGACGGAAGAGTCAAAGGTCCGTAAAAGCGAAAGAATGAGGTGGGGGGGGGGGGGGGCAGTCAAGTGGAGTACAAATTAAAAGGACGAAAAAGAATTCAAAATGAACTGAAGAAACGAAGACTCGCTTTTCACAGATAATGGGTAAAAAAGGGCTTTGTAATGGGAGGCACTTTGTTTTCGAACGTCGTCCAGAATGTCGAACAGGAATGAAACGTCACCGATTCGTTTTTGAAACGATTTTTTTGTTCGCTTTGGAATAAGTCTCACGTGGGTTCCTGGAGGTGAAAAGTAATCCGTTTCGGAAGCCAGTTTCCTTGGAGATTTATAAACGGATGCGGTTTTTTGGGAATGCGAAATGATAATAAAATAAATTTGAGATGAGTGACGAGAAGGGAGGTTCCGATAAAACATCGACCAATTCTCTGAGTTTCGCTACAAACCTACCGAAAGAAACTTTGTTCTGCCTACGCTTCAACAATGTTTACAATTTGGCTTGCCAGAGCTTTGTGGCTAAATACATGACAATTTCTCCCTATCGTCAGTGACTTTACACATGGCCGGTGAGACAAAGTAAAAATGCGAAATTCTTAACGAAAAAATAGGAATCTGATGTATGACGAAATTCCTAAAATGAAACAATTATAAGCGAATGTTCAGGCTTTTTTTTTTTTATAAACTGCCGAATTTAAGATCATGAGAAATAAATTTTGAATGCTTGTTTCGAAATTTTTTTGTAGAATTGTACTGAAAGTGTAGTCAGTTGAGTAGATAGCTGAGAGCCATTTTTCCAAGCTGAAAATTTTATGGAATTATCTTCGAAGAATAACCCAGGAGCGGTTGAAAGATCTAGCAATAGTTTCTATTGAAAAGGAAGCGTCTAAAACAATTCACTATAGAGATGCAATCGAGCTAAAGGCTCGAAGAATAATTTAGTGATTATTTTTACTACATAACAAATTATATTCAAATTTATAGACTTTTTCTGCTTTTCTTTTCAAGTTCTGTAATTGTTTAAATAAATAAAACTTTTTAATGAATACATATTTTCCCCAAAAGAATCCTTATAAAGTAGACTATTTCTAATAAGGATTTGTTCATTCCTTACAGACTCTCCAAACATTTGAAAAGGCGCCGTTTCTGACATGTTTTTACTAACTCACTTTCTAGTTTGTGTGTGTGTTTGTCCCTTACAAATCTTGCAATCGATTTTTAACTCACTTTCCGACTAGCTAGACATCTGAATCTTTGAGAATAACTCAGAACACGACGACAATGCATTCTTTTGATACTTTCAGCCATCTTTAAGCAGATTTCAATTCTTTTTCAGTTAATTTTTTTTTGTAGACTGGTGCAGCCATCTACTGGCCGGGACGGGAACGAAAAGTTAAACGCAAGTTAACTTCCAATGAACTTCATTTTCTTTCAAGTGGATGGGATAGTTCATCAAAAAATTTTTTAAAAAAAGCATTTATTAATACATAGAATTGTCAAGTTTATGGGATTGAACAGAAAATTTAAAAACATGGTATATAAAAAGTTCTTTTTATCTTGTAATTATTAAAACTTATCCACGATGGATCGGCCCGGCTTTCTGGAAACACTAGCTCCTTCAACAAATTACTTATTTCCCACTATCATGGAGATCGTACTTCTAGGCAATTACTCCAACGCACAGTTCTTGAAAATTGTTGACGTCATTGATTTTATTTCATATCATTATTTTTCCTTTATTTGTGATGGCAACAGGAAGTGTCGTCCGAAGAATTTTACTGGGGCTTTCTGTTGCGATAATGTTTTAATACCGGGTGGGAAAAATGTCCGTATAAACTTTAAAAATTCATAAAAACCGGAAAAATGACCAAAATAAAAAAAAAGGTTTGCAAGGTTAGCATCGCTAGATCACAGAAAAATTTTTTTTTTTGAGAAAGGGACAAAAAATAAATCATAAAACAGCCGACAGGTGGCGCTGACTTACACAAATAAAAGAAAAGATTCTCAAATAACGAAAAGAATGCTTCTAAATGGTTTCTTACAGCAGTAGGTGTTCCACGTGACTCCCGCCACAGGGAGATAAGGCACTGCAGGCTAGTCACAAATCCAGCAACGGCAGAGTGCAGCAGGTCCGGATGTATGCATGTATATATATATATATATATATATATATATATATATATATTGTAAAGTATACATAAGATTCGATTCACAAGAATCGAACTTTTGAGTGAATGATTATATATATATATATATATATATATATATATATATATATATATATATATATATATATATATATATATATATATATTGTAAAGTATACATAAGATTCGATTCACAAGAATCGAACTTTTGAGTGAATGAATTAAAGAAGGTGCTTGAGATACGCTAATTTCGGCATACGCGCTTGGTATAAATACCAAGCAGTTTGATTAAATGATAAGGTTGTTAAAGTTGGTAGATAAGCGAGAGAGAGCTACGAGGTAAGCAGCTCCAGGTGTTAACCGGCGCTAGTGCTTAGGGGGACCAAAGTTTACGTGGCAGAACTGCTGGTTTGACTCTCTACTGGTTTGTGAGTATGGCAAAGTGTATTTTTATTGAATGCTAATATATATTCCGTGCAAGTAGTACGTATGCTTATTGCTGTAAAAGCCAATTATATATGTGCAACGAATTCAATAAACATTGTTTCATGTATAAACTGTGTTTGTATCAAATTCATTTACAGTGCCACTTCAAATTATATACACCCAAGCGCGGGTAGAAGTGAGCTATAGTCTACAATATATATATACATATATATACATATATATACATATATATATACATATATATACATATGTATATATATATATATATATATATATATATATATATACATATATATACACATATATATACATATATATACATATATATATATATATATATATATATATATATATATATATATATATATATATATATATATATATTTATATTTATATATGTGTGTGCTCGTGTCGTGCACAGCTGGTTTTCAGTAAACATGTTTCTTCAAGTATGACGAGGCATCACTGTTTGCTGCAAGAAACCGAGGTTGCCACAAGTGGAAAGCATACAAAGGAAAGAATCCATATTGGAATGAAACCTTTTCCAGAGTGAATTAGACAATCATTCCCATTTATGACGGAAATTCGGGGAACAATTCATTTATACGAACAAACAGAAAATTAATGAATTAAGATACAACTAGTTGGCACCCGTCAAAACATGACGGCTAGATAGTAAATAAATGTACTTATACACAAGTTATACTCAACACATCATCGCCAAATGTTGAAAATCATAATAATGCGCAGAAACAAATTAATGCGTTTAAGCTTTCCTCGTGCTTAGTGAGTATCTAAAGCCAGATTTAAAAATGTCACTGAGCATGCGCAGAAAGTAATGTTTTTAATTGTAAATTATCGCTCATTAAACAGCGCGAAATAAACAATTTCCGTGAGGTTTAATCTTTTATTTCACAAGCATAATTATCATAAAAATAAAAATGGCAGAGAGAGAGATCCAGAGAGACTCCTCGGCATTGAAACATGTCACCGAGCATGCGCAGAAACAGTGAGTTTCTAAAGCCAGATTGAAACATGCCACTGAGCATGCGCAGAAATCAAATTTTAATCGCAAATTATAGCTCATTAATAAAAAAATTGCAGTTACGAAAACCAAGTGTGACACATCTACAGATTAAAGTCTTTCGTTTAAAACCAAAATGAAGTCAATAGATGCAGTAGTTTTCTCTCACGGATTGCCCAAAAAGTCGGCTTAGCAACTTAAATATACAGATGTTGTAACTTTAAATTCGGGATAGCAATAGCTAACGATAATTTAAAAAGATCTATCCTCAGTCACAGTTCTCTCGGTCCTTCTTATTTCCATATAAAATAGCTTACACCTTATGTTCTTGTATTTATGTGTAACAGATATTACTATTTGACCGAGCTCTTGCATAAAGAACTATTCCAGCAATGGTTACTTTGGCGATGCAACTCGTAGGCACAAATAATTCACTTTATCCGTGATATTCTCGAATAGGTAATGCGTAGACAATAATAGGAAGTCATTGGATATATATATATATATATATATATATATATATATATATATATATATATATATGTGTGTGTGTGTGTGTGTGTATATATATATATACAGTGGACGCTCGTTAATTCGAACTCAAACGTTCTCGGAAAAAAGTTCGAATTATCCGACGTTAAGAGAAATATATATAACTTTAAAAGTGCATCACTGAAGAAGAAAAATCTCCTAGTATGTATAAACCCAGAAAATATATTATACTATGTTATCTAAAATTAACATATTAAAAAGCAATACAGACTTGCATTAATCATAATGAAGCAGAAGATATGCAGTAGAAAGTAAACTTTAATTAAAAATACGAATTACACTTTGGGGAAAAACTGTAAAGTGGATGTTTGGTTCTGTTTATGATGCCTACATTGTTCAGCCAACTTCTCGATTTGAAGTAAACATTTCAATTCATTTTCAGAGGAAGGTTCCGTCTGGATAAATGCTTTCAGAGTTTTAGTAGAGTCCATTATGGCTTCGTCCATTATGGCCGCATTAAAAATATCTTTCGGCATGTAAGTAGAGGAAAGCCCTGGTAGTTTCCTACCGAAATTAGTGCATACGTCTTCGTTTACATCAGAGCTTTGGCGTACAGTTTGATAAGAAATATGGTGCCTTGACTTAAATCGAGAAAGCCATCCATCACTGCATTTAAAATCTTCAATACCCATTCGACTTGCCAATTCATTAGCCTTCGTCAGCACTAGGGGTCCATTTATCGGAAAATTTCTTGATCTAACATCATGGAACCATAGCAGTAGAGCTTTTTCTAGATATTCTTGGGATGCATTTCTCATGCGTTTACTTTCTCTAACAAATTTTGATTTTTCCCATGAATCTAAAATTGACTCCTTGTTTTTCAAATAAGTTGACAAGATATTTTTTTTTATTCCATAGCCAGCTTCTAACTTTGTTTTACATTCGCCATTCTCTACTCTCTTTAAAATTTCTACCTTTGTCTCCAAAATTAGGGTTTTGTACATTCCACGCGTAGACATCCTGAATTTTTACACTTTCACATCGTACACTGAAGAAGAAAAAATAGATCACATTAACTTGTCTGCACTACAGGCATAACTGACGCAGCTCCCTAGAATCTGTAGTAAAAACTGGTTTTTCTGAAATTCCAAAAAATCGATACAAATAATGAAAAATCGCTTTGTCCGTTAAGCACTAATAAGAAGGACAATAGCCACTAACGTTTAGGGGAAATGCAATAGTCTAGGAATGCGGGCATGTGCCTCTTTACATAGAAAAAAATATAGGGGATTTTGACACACAAAAGAATAAATACAGCGTGTATTTTCTCCGTTAATTGAGGAAAAAGAAAAAAATTTTGTCAAATTTTTAGTTCGAATTAATGAGATTTTTTTAACATTAACTCCAATACAATATTTGGGGCCTTTGGATTAGTTCGAATTAACCGAAAGTTCGAATTAACCGAGTTCGAATTAACGAGCGTCTTCTGTATATACTACTACAGTCAATAACTTCGGGGACTTTATTTACTGCAACAACCAATACACTTACAAGGTAATCTGAAAACAATCATCTTCAAAATTATGTCATTCCACAACTATATACTTCCGCCAGCGTTGATACAGCTTCTGGAAACAGTCGTGGAAACCGTTGCGTGAGAGCTGTCGTAAAGCGGTTGTTGTTGTTGTTGCCTTCACTTTTTCGGCATTTGCAAACCGCTTGCCCTTGATGCGATCTTCAATTTCGGGAACAGGTAGAAATCGCAAGGGACGAGATCTGGGGAATGCGGTGGTTGTGGCAGAAATGTGGTGCCGTGTTTAGGAAGGGCTTGTTGCACCATCAGGGATCGGTGCACCGGCCATTGTCATGCAACATCCCCACGTTGGATTTCCAAACGTGTGGACGTTTACCACGGATTGCCTTCCGGAGACGACGAAGAATCTGTACATACTGTTGTTTGTTGACGATGTTACCTCGTGTTTGGCGCAGCTTGTCCTTTCTGGAGCTTGCGCCAATAAACTTCGACCAAACAACCAACCACTGCTCCTACCCGTTGGATGTTCGCCTCCGTTTGTAGGATCACTGGCCGCCCACTTGGCGGATTATCTGCAACAGCGTCTCTCCCATTTTTAAACAAGCTGTACCATTTGAAAACTTTCGATCTTCACATAGCTTCGTCTCGATACGCTTCTTTCAGTAACCGTGACGTTTCTGCAGTGGTTTTTCCTAATTTGTAGCAGAATTTAATGTTGGAACGTTGCTCCAAAAATCGACATCATAGGCTGACAGTCTGCAGCCAAATGGTGAGCTGCACGCCTTAGCAGTTGCGCAAAACGTCATGTGACGTCTCACGCGTACGCAAATAACCAGGCTTGCAAACCACATAGTTATTTCGGTTCACCCACACATCGGGAATGAGGGGGGAGGGTAGTCCTCGAACCTATTGACTATAGTATATATTATATATATATATATATATATATATATATATATATATATATATATACCGGGTGCGTCATAAATTCGTGCAAAGTTAAAAAATTTGTAATAAAAGTAATAATGCTCTGAAAAATTTTCTGTTTGCGCGAATAGGATCAGAGGGACATTGGATTTTTTCCATGTAAAGAAAAATTTTCAAAAAAAAAACAAAGGATACTTTCTTGCATTGCAGGAAAGACATACGTTACCCGTTGTCACCTTCCTGCAGGATGGTGTCCCGTCCCTCATTTCACGTGATAGAGACGTTCCTGTTGGAATCTTTCACTGAAGACCGAGTTCTATACGTCGCGGTTGTAAGGTTCAGTGGCCCTCACGGTCAGCAGACTTGACCCCGGCAAATTTTTAGTTGAGGGGAAACTCAAAGTCTGATGTGTAACGGAGCTCCCCAACCACTTTCATGGAACTGAAAAATGTCATTCGACAGACAGTCTCTGCCATCGGTACTACAATCCGCTGTAATGGGCTTAGTGACGCGCCACACTTGCCTATTATCTTGTGCTGGTAGTAATGCTGAACATCTGTTACTTTAAAATAACTGCACAGTATCCTGTTATTGTGATCTGTTTGATTTTCTGTTTTAGTTTACCTAATTTGCATAAAACGTCTCAGTATGACGTGTCAGCGCCCTCTGTCAATTACTTTTAGAAACTTTGTTTTTACATGGAAAAACAATCCAATGTCCCTCTGATCTTATTGGCGAAAGTAGAAAAATTTTCCGAGCATTGCTTCTTTTATTTGGAATTTTTGAATATTGCACGAATTTATGACGCACCCGGTATATATATATATATATATATATATATATATATATATATATATATATATATATATATATATATATATATATATATATATATATATATATATATATATATATATATATATGTGTGTGTGTGTGTGTATATATATATATTATTTATATATATACATAAAAAATCTGTATTTGAGAAAACACAGTATACCCACCTATTTTTTTTAAAGCATATATATTTATTACTTGCTGAATACCCGTGCTTCGCTACGGGGTACATTCAAACTAAATACAACGGTCAATGTATGCAATTAATGCCCAATATATATATATGTATTTATAATAAATACAACGATCGAAGAATGCAATTGATGTAAAATATATATATATATATATATATATATATATATATATATATATATATATATATATATATATATATATATATATATAATATATATTTATAAAGAAATCGTAACGGATATTTTTATAGAGAAAATAATATAGAAGAAAATATTCAAATTAAATCTAATAAAACATACTAAAGAATGTAGAACACTTAATATAGTATAGTTTGAGGAGCATATATCTTACTGTATTTTAATAATTTTCAGGATAATGTCCAATCGTCTGCCGCATTAGCAAGAAAAAATATTTTTTGTCTATTCCGTTGCTATGCACGTGACGCAAAATTAATTTAAAGTATCACAAAAGGAAAAGAAACCACGTGATCAGCATTTAATAAATTAAATTCTAAAAATTAATCCTTAAAAATTCACTAAAAATCAGAAAATGGAGGTTAAGATTCGAAAAAGATTTCATTTTAAGGGAAATTTTATGATCTTTCTCGTGATATAAATTTTATATCCCTCATAATTTATTTTAAATGCAAACTTTAAAAAAGTTACAAAACAGTTTAAAAATTTAATTTAAAAAAATCTAGGAAAATTTTTTCAAAAATCTTTCCTAGTACACCCCTCCACTATAAGAAGAATCGCCATGCAAAATTTCAGCCCTTTAGGTCCAGCGGTTTGGTCTGTGCGTTGAATATGAATCAGTCAATCAGTTACGTAAGTGTTATATATATATATATATATATATATATATATATATATATATATATATATGGCCCATATATATATATATATATATATATATATATATGGGTTTAGGGACCCGCTCCCTTCAGCAATCATTGTCAAAGAATGGAAATACTAAAAAACAACGAATAAAGCTATTTAAATTTTGTGGATAAGTATCCCACGTCCTGCAAACAGTCGCAAGCAGAAGAAAAATTCTCCCCCCCCCCAGCATTGCCCGGGATTTTAAGAATGTTTGTTAAGTAAAATCCATTTAAAAGCTGAACACAGCATGAATTACATGGGAAAAAATGTGTCATCTCAGAGCACTATACTCAACATTATAGACATCTCAGAATTTAGGTAGATGCAGCCTTTTTTCATTGTACCACTAAAAGCTGTAAAGTAAAAATGTCAAATTTGGGAATAATGGTTAACCAGAGTCAATTTAAAAACTAAACAGAGTATAAATAACATAGAAAAAAAGCGTATGAAATGTTATACGCATGAATAAAAAGAAAACCCAATACAAAAAAATATATATTTATAATAAACTCCTCGGAATTCAGCTAGTTTAAGCCTTTCATCATTGGAGCAAAAAAACCCTCAAAAGTAAAACATAAAATATATACATTTATAATAAACCACTAAAATCTGAAAAGGAATGAGAAGGAAATTAAAATAGTAGCATTAGTATTTTGCGCAGAGTGATAGGCGTTTTAGCTAAATTTCATTAAAAATTACTTCAAATTTACCAATTTATAAAAAAGTATGCTATTTTACATGTAAGTTTTTGTTCCTTTTTTTAATTTTTAAGTGCTATTTTGCCATTAAAGACGAAAAAAAAAACCTTTAAAAGTTATTTTTTTAAAAATTGACTCAGAACGTAAACAGTCACCTTAATTCTTACTTGAGAATGAGAATAAAAAATGATGAAAGAATAAATTGTACCCCCCCCTTTCCATTCAAATAATATTTAAAGTAATAAACTCTGTTTTAACAATTAATTTCTGGAAAATTAGAAAATTAACTAAATGCAAAATAGAAAAGTAAATAAAACATAATTATATTTCACTGGCCTTCAAAAATATCAATAACAACACAATTTCCTTAGCAAATACAAAATAAACAAAAAGTGAACAATAATTGGTGTATAATAAATAGTTTTATATTTGGGGTTGTTTTTATAAGGAAAGGAATGACGAATCGGGGAAAATTTAAATATTGGAACATAAAATTGCGTGTATTATTTTTGCATTTTAAAATTTTCTCTTAGATTGTAGGTCATTTTGAATATGACTGTCATATGTATCATGTGTGAGAAGGAAATTAAAATAGTAGCAATAAGATTTTGTGCAGAGTTTTGGGCATTTTAGCTAAATTTCAATAAAAATTACTTCAAATTGACCAATTTATAAAAAAAGTATGCTATTTACAGGTAAGTTTTTGTTCCTTTTTCAAATTTTTAAGTGCTATTTTACCATAAAAGACCAAAAAAAACCTTTAAAAAATAAATTTTTTTTAAAAATTGACTTCGAACGTAGAATATTAATCTGAAATTTAGCTAAAACGCCTATCACTTTGCACAAAAATCCTAATGCTGATATTTTAATTTCCTTCTCACACATGATACATATGACAATTATCTTTGCCTACGGCTTGACCACTTATTATAGTCGCTTCTATAAGTTCTTTATCAATCTTTTTATACATAATCTTGTCCCATTACACAGTGAAGGTGTATACAAAATCCTGAGAATCATAATAAGTGCACCAATCTTTAATTCCAATATATGCGGTGGTACTTCAGATGGCCACAGAGAGTTCAAAAATGAGTGTTTTCTCAGAATTATGTTTTTTAGCACAAATCTCTACTGTTATCATGATATCTCACATAATAATGTAAGTAATTTGATAAAATTTTCAGGAAATGTTTTAGATGCTATTGTTAATGAAATGAGGCACACTAATTGGTGTATAATAAATAGTTTTTTGTTTGGGGCTGTTTTTATAACGAAAGGAATGACAAATCAGGGAAAATTTTCATATTGGAACATAAAATTGCGTGTATTATTTTTGCATTTTAAAATTTTCTCTTAGATTGTACGTCATTTTGAAGATAACTGTAATATATATCACGTGTGAGAAGGAAATTAAAATAGTAGCATTAGGATTTTGTGCAGAGTGATAGGCGTTTTAGCTAAATTTCAATAAAAATGACTTCAAATTGACCAATTTATAAAAAAGTATGCTATTTACAGGTAAGTTTTTGTTCTTTTTTTTAATTTTTAAGTGCTATTTTGCCATAAAAGACGAAAAAAAAACCTTTAAAAAGTTATTTTTTTAAAAATTGACTCCGAACGTAGACAGTCACCTTCATTCTTACTTGAGATAGATAATAAAAAATGATGAAAGAATAAACTGTACCCCCCCCCCCCCCACAATTCAAATAATATTTAAAGTAATAAATTCTGTTTTAACAATTAATTTCTGGAGACGGTAAAAAACGTACGAAACGTGAAAACGTAAAATCGGGGTTAAAACATAATCTAAGCATAGTATAGGCAATTTTCACGGACCAGAAGAAAATGACGTATGAAGCGGGATAACGTACGAAACGAACAACGTAAAATCGGGGTTCTACTGTACTTCCTTTGAAGCATTCAGCTTGTAACATACTTTTTTTAACAAAAAGGACTAAAATAATACAATAAATATATTTCTATTTTACGGAGCAAAATATCCCGTCAATTTTCATTCCCGTCACTGCCGACAGATGGCAGCACCATACTGTAGACGAGTGATTTGATTTCTCAGCGATGGAGTGCCTTTAGAATTAAAATATCTGTAAAAGTTGTAAGGTATACACAAGATTCGATTCACAAGAATCGAACTTTTGAATTAATGAATTAAAGAAGCTGCTTCAGATATGCTAATTTCGGCATACGCTCTTAGTATAAATACCACGCAGCGTCATTAAGAAAAAAAGGGGAGGTTGTTAAGGTTGAAAAGGTGTTATCCTGCGCTAGTGCTTAGCGGGCCAGAAGTTTACATGGCAGTACTGCTGGTTTGACTTACTGTTCGTGAGTATAAAAATATATTGTTCTTGAAAGCTGTGTTTATACATTCCGTACAAGTAGTATGCATGCTTATTGCTGTAAAAGCCAATTATATGTGCAACGAATTCAATAAACATTGTTTCATGTATAAACTGTGTTTGCTTCAAATTCAAATAGAGTGCCACTTCAAATTATATGCACCCAAGTCTGGGTAGAAGTGAGCATAGAAACTCTATAAAGTATTAAAGTAACAGAATGACTGTAAGCAGCAAAAATTATCAGTTTTCAAAGCTCTTTCCAAATATGTAACATTTATGTACTTTCATGAAATAAAAATGCATCGATTTTGACATTTCAAATATGGCGGCTGCGAGGCTATTCTATATTTCTGGACTCACCCTTCAAAAATTTTTGGTTTTTTATTAATTAAAAATTAACGGTAATAAAATTTAAAATTCGGGCTTCGAGGTGCACTTTACCATAGTCTGCACTACCCGTGTGCCAAATTTCACGGCTGTAAGTTTCCCAGATTCGCCTGGGGGCCGCCCACACACACACACGCAAACATTCGCCTTTATTAATAAGATATATATATATACTAGCTGAAAACCCGCGCTTCGCTACGGAGTACATACAAATTAAATACAACGGTCAATGTATGCAATTAATGCCAATATATATATATATATATATATATATATATATATATATATATATATATATATATATATTTTTATAAAAAAATCGTAAGGGATATTTATTTTTTTGGATAATATCCAATCGTCTGCTGCATTAGAAAGAAAAAGAATATCATTTTTGTCTATCTAGTTGTTATGCACGTGACGATAAATTTATTTAAAGTACCAAAAAAAGAAAACACCTGATCAACATTTAATAAATAAAATTCTAGAAATTAATCTTTAAAAATTCACCAAAGATCAGAAAATCAAGGTAAAGGTTCGAAAAAGATTTCATTTTGAAGGAATTTTTATGATCTTTCTTGTGATATAAATTTTATAATCCGCAATGTATTATTTTAAATGCAAACGTAAAAAAAGTTTAAAAAACAGCTTAAAAATTTAATTTAAAAAAATCTAAGAAGATTTTTTGAAAAATCTTTCTTAGTGCGCCCCTACACTATAAGAAGAATCGCCATGCAAAATGTCAGCCCTTTAGGTCCAACGGTTTGGTCTGTGCGTTGTATGTCAGTCAGTCAGTGAATGAATGAATGAATGAATGAATGAATGAGTCAGTTACGGAACTGTTTTATATATATAGATATGTATGTGTATGTGTGTGTGTGTGTGTGTATGTGTGTAAGTAAAGAACACATACACCTTGGAGATTCAGAGAGGAGACGCACGAACAGTATCTATAGACTTGATTTATTCAGAAGAAATCGACGACGATACAGGGCACAAAAGGATGATATAAGATAAAAAAAACGCATAGTCTCCTAAAAGAGGCCCCCTAAAACTCAATAGGAAGCACACGTCGCTGGCGCAAAACATTCCGAAAGGTCCCCTCAAATATTAAAAAAAAAACACCACAATGTCATAATTATGACAGATTCAAAATTACGAGCTGCCTCTGAAATCCATCTGTCTCCTTTTGGAGCGGTCGAAACATCGGTTCGAAGAGATTCCATCTGCATTTAAACTCGATTCGTTTTTCGTCGCGTTTTAAAAAGATATGAATTTATCGCGGAAATAAACAGTCCGGCATTGTGTGGCCTCCAAAAAAAAAAAAAAAAAAAAATTCATTACTTTAAGAGACACTAAACTATAAATGCGGGAGTAAATTCCGGAACAGGAAAAACGGGAAAAAAAAGGAGAAGCTGGGCAATATTTAAAAGGCTCAGATTTGTTTTTCCCTTTCCTGGAAGTGTTCCAGAGTAAAGACAAGACTCGAAAATAATGAGAAGGGAATGAAAAGGCAAAAAATATGAAAATATCGCGGAATGCCATTTGGCAGTGAATTCCTACTTTGGTCGGCGGAGGATGAGGAGCATTAAAGATGAAAGCGCGTTCGAGAATGGGAGTCGCTCATTCCCAGAGGAAACGGAAAGGAGAGTGCGCAGACAGCCGACGAAAGGTAACGAACACATTCGGAAAAATCTCAACCGAGCCAACCCTCTACTTTCGTGACGATAACTGACTCCCATCCCTACAATGTTGCGCAACTCAGTTCCCGATAACGGACGAAAACTGTTATATATATATATATATATACTAGCTGAAAACCCGCACTTCGCTACGGAGTACATTCAAAATAAAAACATCGGTCAATGTATGCAATTAATGCCAATATATATATAATAAATACGACGATCAATGTATATAATTGATGTAAAATATATATATTTATAAAAAAATCGTAAGGGATATTTTTATAGACAAAATAATGTAGAAGAAGATATTCAAATTAAATCTAATATAAAGAATACTAAAGAATATAGTACAGTTAATATAGTACAGTTTCTAGAACATTTCTTTTACTGTATTTTAATATTTTTTTGGATAATGTCCAATCGTCTGCCGCATTAGCAAGAGAAAAAAATTATTTTTTGTCTATTTAGTTTTTAAGCACGTGACGATAAATTTATTAAAAGTACCAGAAAAAGAAGTCACGTGATCGGCATTTAAAAAATTAAATTCTAAAAATTAATCTTTAAAAATTCACCAAAAATCAGGAAATGGAGGTAAAGATTCGAAAAAGATTTCATTTTAAAAGAATTTTTATGATCTTTCTCGTGATATAAATTTTATAACCCTCAAATTATTATTTTAAATGCAAACTTAAAAAAAGTAAAAAAAACAGCTTAAAAATTTAATTTTAAAAAATCTAAGAAGAATTTTTCAAAAATCTCTCTTAGTGCACCCCTACACTATAAGAAGAATCGCCATGCAAAATTTCAGCCCTTTAGGTCCAGCGGTTTGGTCTGTGCGTTGTATGTCAGTCAGTCAGTGAATGAATGAATGAATGAATGAGTCAGTTACGGAACTGTTTTATATATATAGATATATAAAACAAAAAATATATTATGTTATTTAATGTGTGTGTGTATATATATACAGTTGGATCTCTGTTTAACGACGCTCTACCTAACGACTATCGTCGATATATATATTATATGTATATATATATATATATATGTATGTATGTATATATATGTATGTATATATATATATATGTATGTATGTATATATATATATATTTTTTTTTTTCTACCTATGGCTTTATTTGGAAAATTAATCCATATTTAAAGTTTTATTTTTGTATATATATATATATGTATGTATATATATATATTATTTAAAGACGATATTTTCCAGTCCCGGCCCCTCCGACGTTATGGGAATGTTACATTTTCACAAATTCTGTTTAAGGACGATCTCTACTTAAGGACAATTTTTCACGGTCCCTTGAAAGTCGTTAAACAGAGAGCAAACTGTATTATATATATATACTAGCTGAAAACCCGCGCTTCGCTACGGAGTACATTGAAATTAAATACAACGGTCAATGTATGCAATTAATTCCAAAAAAAAAAATATATATATATATTTATAATAAATACGACGATCAATGTATACAATTGATGTAAAAAAAACATATTTATAAAAAAATCGTAAGTGATATTTTTATAGACAAAATAAAGTCCAATCGTCTGCCGCATTAGCAAGATAAAAATATTTTTTTTTGGCACGTGACGATAAATTTATTTAAAGTACCAGAAAAAGAAATCACGTGATCAGCATTTAATAAATTAAATTCTAAAAATTAATCTTTAAAAATTCACCAAAAATCAGGAAATGGAGTTAAAAATTCGAAAAAAATTTCATTTTGAAGGAATTTTTAGGATCTTTCTCGTGATATAAATTTTATAACCCTCAATGTATTATTTTAAATGCAAACGTAAAAAAGTTTAAAAAACAGCTTAAAAATTTAATTTTAAAAAATCTAAGAAGAATTTTTGAAAAATCTTTCTTAGTGCACCCCTATACTATTAGAAGAATCGCCATGCAAAATTTCAGCCCTTTAGGTCCAGCGGTTTGGTCTGTGCGTTGTATGTCAGTCAGTCAGTGAATGAATGAATGAATGAATGAGTGAGTCAGTTACGGAACTGTTTTATATATATAGATATATACATATAACAGTTCCGTAACTGACTCATTCACTGACTGACATACAACGCACAGACCAAACCGCTGGGCCTAAAAGGCTGAAATTTTGCATGGCGATTCTTCTTATAGTGCAGGGGTGCACTAAGAGAGATTTTTCAAAAATTCTTCTTAGATTTTTTTAAATTAAATTTTTAAGCTGTTTGTTTAACTTTTTTTACGTTTGCATTTAAAATAATACTTTGAGGGTTATAAAATGTATATCACGAGAAAGATCATAACAATTCCTTTAAAATGAAATTTTTTTCGAATTTTTCCTCCATTTGCTGATTTTTGGTGAATTTTTAAAGATTCATTTTTAGAATTTAATTTATTAAATGCTAATCATGTGATTTATTTTTCTGGTACTTTAAATAAATTTATCGTCACGTGCATAACAACTAAATAAACAAAACATACTTTTTTCCTTGCTAATGCGGCAGACGATTGGACATTATCCAAAAAACTATTAAAATACAGTAAAAGAAATGTTCTACAAGCTGTACTATATTAACTATACTATATTCTTTAGTATTCTTTATATTTGATTTAATTTGAATATTTTCTTCTACATTATTTTGTCTATAAAATTATCCTTTACGATTTTCTTATAAATATATATATATATATATATATATATATATATATTTTACATCAATTGTATACATTGATCGTCGTATTTATCATATAATAGATTTATATATATTTGGCATGAATTGCATACATCATTGACCGTTGTATTTAATTTGAATGTACTCCGTAGTGAAGTACGGGTTTTCAGCTAGTATCTATATATATATATATACGGACATACACATATAAATACATATATATATATATATATATATATACATACAGCGGAATCTCAATCTATCGTTTCTTAAGGGACCGACTGAAATGAACGATAAATGCGAGAAAACGATAGATGCGGAAACATAACAAAGCAGTACGATCGTTAGGACTGAATAAAATGAACGACACATACGGAAAAACAATGGATCCGAAAACGATCCATCGAGATTCCACTGTATATATATATATATATATATACACAAACATATCTATGTATATAAAACAGTTCCGTAACTGATGACTCACTGACATACAACACACAGACCAAACCGGCGGACCTAAAGGACTGACATTTTGCATGGCGATTCTTCTTATGGTGTAGGGGTGCACTAAGAAAGATTTTCGAAAAATTCTTCTTAGATTTTTTAAAATTAAATTTTTAATCTGTTTTAGTAACTGGTTTTAAGTTTGCATTTAAAATAATACATTGAGGATTATAAAATTTATATCGCGAGAAAGATCCTAAAAATTTCTTTTAAATTAAAATTTTTTTCGAACCTTTATCTCGATTTTCTGATTTTTGGTGAATTTTTAAAGATTCATGTTTGGAATTTAATTTATTAAACGCCGATCACGTGATTTCTTTTTCTGGTACTTTAAATAAATTTATCGTCACATGTATAACAACTAACTAGACAAAAAGAAATATTTTTTTTCTTTCTAATGCGGGAGACGATTGGATATTATCAAGAAAAATGAATATGCCTTACGATTTTTTTATATATATATATATATATATATATTTACATGAATTGTATATATTGATCATCGTATTTATTTATTTCGGCATTAATTGCATACATTGACCGTTGCATTTAATTTGAATGTACTCCTTAGGGAAGTACGGGTATTCAGCTAGTATATATATATGTACAGAAGGTCATTCCCACATTATAGAAACGTTTTGAAATTTATTTTTGTCCATGGGATTTTAAGATAAAAATTTGGCAACTTAAGAGTAATCGTCTGCTACTGTTCTGTTTCGATTGGAATGTAAAATTAAATATATAATTTGAAAATGGCCCCTAAAATTGACTGATAGCTCGAAGGCTACGGGACTGCGCTTTCCGAGGAGAAATGCACATTATGAAACGGTGTAAAAATCGCGATTATGGCATTTCAAAAGAAAACAGTATTTAAAAAAAACTAGCTGAAAACCCGCGCTTCGCTACGGAGTACATTCAAATTAAATACAACGGTCAACGTATGCAATTTATGCCAAAGAATAAATATATATATTTATAAGAAATGCGATGATCAATGTATACAATTGATGTAAAATATCTATCTATCTATATATATATATTTATAAAAAAATCGTAAGGAATAAGCATTTTTTTTTTGGATAATATCCAATCGTCTGCCGCATTAGAAAGAGAAAAAAATATTTTTTTTGTCTATTTAGTTATTACGCACGTGACGATAAATTTATCGAAAGTACCAGAAAAAGAAATCACGTGATCGGCATTTAATAAATTAAATTCTAAAAATTAATCTTTAAAAATTCACCAAAAATCAGAAAATGGAGGTAAAAATTCGAAAAAGATTTCATTTTGAAGGAATTTTTACGATCTTTCTCGTGATATAAATTTTATAACCCTCAATGTATTATTTTAAATGCAAACGTAAAAAAAGTTTAAAAAACAGCTTAAAAATTTAATTTAAAAAAATCTCAGAAGAATTTTTGAAAAATCTTTCTTAGTGCACCCCTACACTATTAGAAGAATCGCCATGCAAAACTTCAGCCCTTTAGGTCCAGCGGTTTGGTCTGTGCGTTGTATGTCACTCAGTCAGTCAGTCAGTGAATGAATGAGTCAGTTACGGAACTGTTTTATATATATAGATTAAATTTGAAGTCTAATTGAAAGTAAAAATGACAGCATGACCGCGAAACCCAATCCTAAGACTGTTCGAAGGCAGGTAAATATCGATAAAGTGAAGTCTCGGATCCTCAAAGATCATTTGCATCGAAACTGGTTAACGTCTTTCAATAGTCACGGCACTGTGAGTAAAATCTATATATATAAAACAGTTCCGTAACTGACTCATTCATTCACTGACTGACTGACTGACTGACATGCAACGCACAGACCAAACCGCTAGACCTAAAGGGCTGACATTTTGCATGGCGATTCTTCTAATAGTGTAGGGGTGCACTAAGAAAATTTTTCAAAAATTCTTCATAGATTTTTTTAAATTAAATTTTTAAGCTGTTTTTTAAACTTCTTTTACGTTTGCATTTAAAATAATACATTGAGGGTTATAAAATTTATATCACGAGAAAGATCATAAAAATTTCTTCAAAATGAAATTTTTTTCGAATTTTTACCTCCATTTCCTGATTTTTGGTGAATTTTTAAGGATTAATTTTTAGAATTTAATTTATTAAATGCCGATCACGTGACTTCTTTTTCTGGTAATTTAAATAAATTTATCGTCACGTGCATAAAAACTAAATAGACAAAAAATAATTTTTTTTTCTTGCTAATGCGGCAGACGATTGGACATTATCCAAAAAAATATTAAAATACAGTAAAAGAAATGTTCTAGAAACTGTACTATATTAACTGTACTATATTCTTTAGTATTCTTTATATTAGATTTAATTTGAATATCTTCTTCTACATTATTTTGTCTATAAAAATATCCCTTACTATTTTTTTATAAATATATATATATATTTTACATCAATTATATACATTGATCGTCGTATTTGTTATATATATATTGGCATTAATTGCATACATTGAACGATGTTTTTACTTTGAATGTACTCCGTAGCGAAGTGCGGGTTTTCAGCTAGTTATTCATAAAGATTTGAAGTTAAAAAAGATAATTAAATCATCTGCTTTTGGCCAAAGCATATTGCTGAATGAAAAACAAATCGTATTAAAAACACCTAGCTGCTTCGATGAGGTGTATTTAAGTGACTGTCATAAAAAAAGATCCATTTTCTATTGCTCAACTGCCGAGGAAGACCGTACGAAATGGCCTCGTAAGTTCCCAAACGGGTTGCAGGATAAATCAGCTGCCGCTTATTTAGCAAAGAAAGGTTCAGAAAGCGTATCCCATTTAACCTTTAGCTTACGGGGGCCCATTTTCCCGATTCCCTCTTTAGAATAGGAAATTTCCTACCCCCTTTGTAAGACAGGCCATAAAGGAGGTTATATATATATATATGTATTTATGTATTTATATGTATATATATGTATTTATGTATTTATATGTATATATGTATATATATGTATATATATATATATATATATATATGTATATATGTATATATATATGTATATGTATGTATATGTAAATGTATGTATATGTAAGTATATATATATATATATATATATATATATATATATATATATATATATATATATATATATATATATATATATATATATATGTATGTATTTATATGTATATATATGTATTTATGTATTTATATGTATATATATGTATTTATGTATTTATATGTATATATGTATATATATATATATATATATATATATATATATATATATATATATATATGTATATATGTATATATATATGTATATGTATGTATATGTAAATGTATGTATATGTAAGTATATATATATATATATATATATATATATATATATATATATATATATATATATATGTATGTATTTATATGTATATATATGTATTTATGTATTTATATGTATATATATGTATATGTATGTATATGTAAATGAATGTATATGTAAGTATATATATATATATATATATATATATATATATATATATATATATATATATATATATATATACATATATATATATATATATATATATATATATATATATATATATGTATATATGTATTTATGTATTTATATGTATATCTATGTATATGTATTTATATATGTATTTATATGTATATATGTATATATATGTTTTTATATATATATATGTATATGTATGTATATGTAAATGAATGTATATGTAAGTATATATATATATATATATATATATATATATATATATATATATATATATATATATATATATATATATATACATATATATATATATATATATATATATATATATATATATATATATATGTATATATATGTATTTATGTATTTATATGTATATCTATGTATATGTATTTATATATGTATTTATATGTATATATATGTATATATATGTTTTTATATATATATATATATATATATATATATATATATATACATATATATATATATATATATATATGTATATGTATGTATATGTCAATGAATGTATATGTAAGTATATATATATATATATATATATATATATATATATATATATATATATATATATATATATATATATATATATATATACATATATATATATATATATATATACATATATATATATATATATATATATATATATATATATATATAATATATATATATATATATATATAATATATATATATATATATATATAATATATATATATATATATAATATATATATATATATAATATATATATATATATATATATATATATATATATATATATATATATATATATATATATATATATATATATAAATTCATTTTTGGGCCCATATTCTTGGGATACATGCTATCCCAGCCCGTAAGGAAAAGGTTAATGAAATACCCCGACGCTTCTCCAAGGGACTTTTGTGCTGTCGGTTTATTGAAGCGAGCCTTACGAAAACGGTATCCAAGAACACCGAACGGTCCAAGAGCAGTGGTGTAAACTGGACATGACATTTCTAAGGAAAAGTCTACTTTCATGGAAAAATTCGAGCCAGAGCTGTCGTCAAGAACCAAGGCTATCAGACGGAAGCAAATCGCCGCCAAAAATATGGCATTTATACATAAAACGTAACTATCAAAATCGTATCCATAAAGTGCGAACGACATGCTGTACAGTGGCTGTTCGCACATTTTTTAGACGATTTTGGTAAGCGGTAATAAAAAATCGTTTGCTGCAAAAGAAATAATTGCAATTGTACTATGTTTTTAAAAGTCAAAATTATCGTCTGCGGCTTGAAAGTTTTATTTTTATTCAAAATGGCGTTTTTAACAAAACAGTGGTTCGAAGGCTACATTTACGCTCTTTCCGAGGAGAAATATGCATACTCCGTTATCCAAAAACGATGTGAGAGTCATGGTTTCGTGATATCTAAAGCGTCGATAGGTAATATCGTCAACAAGAAAGGAAAAAAACGTCAAATTGGAGCCTCGAGTGGGACAAAAATTCCAAACGAGTATCCAAGGAAAAAACGGACATCTTCGACTATTGCAAAGGTACGTTGTTTAATGTTAAAAGAAAATCCCCCTATTCAAAGGACAGTTGAAAAATCATTAAAATGCTCGGTGTCCACTGTAAACAAAATGATAAACGTTGATTTAAATCTTAAGAAAGCGAAAAAACGCAATGTGCATCGTCTTCTTCCAAATCATATCGATGAACGCAGGACACGCTGCAGAATTCTATATGAGAAACACTTATCCAAAGAAAAATGGAAAACAATTGTCACAATATGGGTGTATTTAAATGATTGCAACAAAAAAAGAGCCATTTATTATCATAAAAGGGGAGAAAAAATTTAAGTACATGGTTCAAAGAATCGAAAGAAAGTTTTTGTAAGGGATTCATGATTGTTGCTGGTTTTTCTTATAATGGCAAGTTAAAAATAAAGAGAGTGGAAAAAAATGTCAATATTAACTCCAAATACTATCAGGAACATATTTTATCGCCAATTTTTCTGAATGAAATACCACCGCTTTACCCACAGTGCCATCAATCTGTGAGACTCCATCAGGACAAAGCTAGCAGTCGCACATCAAAATCCACTGTACATTTCCTAAAAGAAATGGAACAAAAAACTGGTATCAAGGCCATACCCTTCACCGATATCCCTACTAAATCTCCCGATGTATCACCTATGAATTTTTGTGCTTTCGGACTTTTAAAATCTGCATTATCCAAACCTCGTCCCAAAACCCTTACAGGACTCTGGAAAGCTGTTCAGGAGGAATGGGATAGAATACCTCTTCTGACACTTCTAAAGGCATTATTATCCTGGAAATTGCGGTGTCGAAAGATAGTTCAGAATAAGGGATGTCAAACTGAACATTTAAAACACAAGAATTTTATGTAATTTAGTTTTGTGAATACAATATACATCGTCTTAAAAATGTGAACAGCCTCTGTATATATATATATATATATATATAAATACTTTTTATAAATTTTTTTGATGAATTATTCCATGAACTTGAAAGAAAATGAAGTTAATAGGAAGTTAACTCGCGTTTAACTTTTCGTTCCCGCCCCAGCCGATAGAGGGCTTCACCAGTCTACAAAACAAAGTTAACTGAAAATGAATTCAATACTGCTTAAAGATGGCTAAAATTATTAAAATTATGTATTGTCATCGTGTTCCGACCTATTCTAAAAGTTTCAAATGTCTAGTTAGTCGGGAAGTGTGTTAAAAATCGATTGTGCAAGATTTGTACTTGACAAACGCAAAAACACACAAACAAACAAGAAAGCAAGTTAATAAAAACATGGTAAATAAATGAACAAATACTAAAAGGAGTTGATGACCTAAAGGGATGGTTGCGGGGGAGTTTTGCTTGCCCTTCCATCATTTCTGTGTAGAACTGATCCCTGTTGTAGACTCCGATCTGGGGAGTGTCACTGGAACTTTGTTGTGCCAAATTTTGCCGATTTCGACTTTGACAGAGGGACAATTTTCATCCCAATTCGACCTTTTTTGTGCACCTATCTTGTAGTAGTTCCCATCCACTGCTCCCTTTGATGCTGAGTTCACATCTCCGAGTACCACATCGGCCTCTGATTCGCCGAGACAGACGGGATTGCCTCAAGTAGGTTTCAGCAAGGGGGACGAGTTTCTAGAGTGACGAATCAGAGGAGTACCGGGTTATTACAGAGTTGCACCCTGGCCGGAAGTTCGCCTCGTATGTAAAATGGGATAATTGCGAAAACTAAAAACGAAATTTTCGATTTTCGGATATTTCATGCCTCGTAGAGCCGTTATCCGACCAAATATAATTACTACGCGCGTAAGAATAGTCTTTGATGCTTCGTTCAAAGAAAAAAAAATCAAAATCACTAAATTAATTGTTATTGCCTGGCCCCAATTTAAATCCAAAATTATTAGACGTAATCTTAAAGTTTCGAAAATATGAAACCGCATTTTCGGTTGATATTGAAAAAGCTTTCTTAACACTTTCAGGTGTGAGCAATTTCGATCGTATGTCTCCCTCTGGACTGAGGGGTTTTGGTACTTTAGTACTTTTAGTACTTTTAGGTTTTTTCAATATAAATAATCGTTGCTGACGATCAATAAAACAGGCCGGAATTTAACGAAAACTTAACAGATATAATAGTGAGCTAAATCTTTCTTTCGGTGGCGTCCGTCGCATCGAAGCGGGTGTTTTCGTTGACAACGTTGGTGGATAGACGACACGGGAAGATTTTCATCAAAACCTATCTTTATTTATACAGTGGAATCTCGATCTATCGTTTTCGAAGGGACCGACTGAACTAAACGATGGATACGGGAAAACGATAGATGCGGGAACATACAAAAAAGTATTAACCTACCTAAAAGTTTGATATCCCTAAAATATATTTACTCACATACATTAATGCATACATACCCGTAGTGTAACTGAAGATAAAATTATAAAGTTGTACTGAAATCCAAGATAATATTAATAAGAAAAGAAGTACACGTAGATACACAGGAATTTTGATTCAAATAAAAGTACTTAATCGTCGTTTGTTTTTTGGTGGATTTCTCTCCACAAGTAAACAATTATTTTTTATTGTGTTGCAAATTGCATTCTTTTCGGTATCGGTTATTGTGTGAGAGTATAAAGAAGCGGCAGCCGTGAATCGTTTGCTACTAGAACCATTCCATGGCACTGGATGGGGTCCGACATAAGACCACTGGGAAGTTCTGCTTCCGGGTGAAACACTCATCGGACAGTGTAGAACTGCAGTAATCAGAAACTTCTCACACCAGGGCGCCTCCATCCCAAGACGAAACACCAGGGTGCCTCCATACCAAGGCCAACAAAAAAGCTGACTGTGAGCCATTGCTGATAAGAACAGAAATGTTGAATAGTCGGTGAATTTGGAATGAGTTGCCGAAAATAGGGGTACTCCAGGAGCTAAAGAATTAAGGAACACCAACGACGAACAAATAATGGGAGTGGTACAATAAATCGAAACCAGGCTAAACAAGAGATGGCAAAAATACGAGACCGTGCATCTCAAATGTTCTGCTCATTGTTTAATGAGAGCGTAATTCTAGCTCAATCCAGACATTTATAGTTCAGGTTCAGTTATTATGAAAAAACGATCGATCCGATAAATTAATGTAAAGCTGCGATATTCTGAACGAATATTGCGGGAAAACGATGGATCGAGGAACGATCCATGCGGTCTTTTTTGCTTGTTTTCTACGGAATTTATTCGGGACTGGGTGAAATAAACGATACATACGGGAAAACGATCGTTCGGGGAACGATCGATCGAGATTCCTCTGAATATATTTCTTCTGTCCGTGTGTATGTCACTGAACTCCTCCTAAACGGCTGGACTGATATTTATGAAAATTTGTATGTGCGATTAAGTTGATTCGAGAATGGTTTAGATTCACAATACGACACCCCTAAGACCCCTAGGGGGGCAGGGGGGGACATGTAAAAATAATCGAAAACGACTGATATCACTGTCGAATTCAATTTTTTTTGGGGGTCGCTGAGATTAATAGTGACACTCCGGAAGTAGTTTGATTGCAAGTTCAGCCCCCCCCCCATTAACATAGGGAGGCGAGGGGAAAGAAGGGGGGAACATAAAATCTCCAAAATGGCCGATAGTAGTGTCGAATCCATAGTTTTTGTGGTCGCTGAGATTAATAGTGAAACACCCGATGTCGTTTAAGTGCAAGTTCAGCCCCCCAAGAGGGGGGTCTTAATCAAAAGTCTATCATCACACTAATCCAATTGTTAAG
>CAJRAI020000143.1:0-83885 GCA_907164885.2 Dolomedes plantarius
AAATAATTACGATAGTTAAAAACATTTATTTAATCACAAATTACTGTGTTGGTACTCTCCCGGAAGGTTACCGTTCCGGCACCTCTATTTCTAGAAATCTACATATATATATATATATATATATATATATATATATATACATATATGTTGAACTATCTACATAAACTCTGCAATAAATCTGTACTTCACATCTATTTGGCTCGTGAAATTTTACCATAATTTCTTTCTCTAAAAAGACATGTCTAAATCCATGCAAAGTGTGTCTATGACGTTTTGCAAATCGTTCTTTTGTTCCCCTTTCAATGAACTGTCTGAGAAATAATGATTGACAGTATAAACTCTAAAAATAATTTCCTCTCAGCAACAATAACTGTGTAAAATATGATTTTTTTCCTCAATCGAAGGGATTTGAAATTTTCTAAATAAAATATCATTATGCAGAAGATACATTACCTTAAAACTTTTCTGATGCACTCAAGTGATAAAAATAATTCAAAGAGAGAAGCTGGATTAGAAAAATGTTTTAAAAAAATTTAATTTTGAATTTCGGTTTTCATAAACTTAATTTTAAATGTTAAACTATTTTTAATATGGTACATAAAAGGTTTAAATTTTCAACTGAAATATTTAAAAACATGATTCCATGTCGTACAGTCGAATCCCGTTATAACGAACTTCAAGTGACCAAAGGCTTTGTTCGCTTTATTCGGTGGTTCGCTATATCCGAACCGTGAAGAAAACTGTTAGATTTCATAAAACTCATTAGTTGCAATGTGATTTCAATAATGATGTATTAAAAGAATGATAAAATCTGTTAAAAATGGTCATTAATGAATTAAATCGACTAAAATCGATTACATTAAACTGACACAATACTAATTAAATTACGTACAATACGAAATCGGAGGGACCAAAATTGTCGTTCGTTATATCCGTGAGTTCGTTATATACCGTGTTCGCCATGACGAGGTTCGACTGTATAGGTATTTTTTTATCAGTACCTTTACGTAAAGATACATATCATCACAAAAATCATCTTGGGCAAATTATGTACGAATTATGTGCAAATCATGCACAAAATCATGTGAAAATAAAAATGAAAAATTCTGTCAAGGATTCCCTCAAGTAAATATATATATATATATATATATGCAGGATTAATTTTAAAAAATGGCCGTATAAAGTCTATGTTTTTAAATTAAACCAAAAAAAAATTTAAATCTAATTTACACAAGTAAAATATCTTTTATAAAGTCTTTTCTAGGAAAAAATTATAGTAAATTTACGAACATTACTTTTGATACGTCAGCAAGTTTAATTCGTAAAATTATCAAAACATTTCCTTCGTTTTCAATTTCTAGTTGCAAGCAAACGATGCCTAACCTATCAAAAACAACAGCAGTTAAAGAAATTCCTTTCTTGTAAATTTGCTACAAATATATGTTCTCGTTAAGAGAACATGTCTGCAAATGTAAGATAAATGATTGTGCTCCAATTTCGTTTTTGTGAAAACGAGTCTGTTTACTCATAATGAGCAGAAATTACTAAGCAGAAATTACTTTGAAACAATTCAGTTGTTTTAAACAGTGACAACTCATTACAGCTAACATCGGCGTAATGATATTCAGCCGGCTTAAGCTGGTGGTATTTACGTATATGTATATAATTGGTCTAAGAATAGAAAAGTGGCGGCCTCACGATATACTTAAGGAAAAGTTTAAAATAATTGTCGATGTAAGCCTTTTAAATCCACCTGACACAAGTCTTAGCTAGCCGAAACACTCTTCTTTAATTATTTGTTTTAAATGTACTTGTTATGACAAGTCAAAATAAAACAGTTAACTAGTTAATTAACTAAATTAAATATTTAAATAGAATTAAATTAGAAGTATTTATTTAAACTAATTAAATGGCAATTAAATAATAATTACGTTTTCATTAAGGTTCAATGAATATTTTCAAAATTTCTTAATTAATCAAACTAAATCATGTTTAACTAAGCAAATTAAATTAAAGAGTATTTGTTTAAACGAACTATATGATTAATTAAATACAAATTAAGTTTTTTTCATTAAAGTTCAATGAATAATATCTTTTAAAATTTATTAATTAAGGGGGTCCGTGACACATTTTAATTCTTTTTTTATTTATTGAGTTAAAATTTAGAATTTTTTTGTGATGGTTAACCATATAGTTTGTAAACAAAATCATATCATAAAACTTCTCATAAAGTTTTTAAAAAATTTTGAAATTAAAATTTTTTTCAAAAAGTGGGGTAATTTAAATTCACTATAACTCAAAATATTATTTGTCGAATTTCAAATTTTTTTCATTTAATTAAACAGAAATATATATGTTTAAATTCTTATTCAGCAGTTTTTAAAATAATAATTAAAAAAATTACAAATATTAGAGTAAAAATTTCAAAAAAATGATGTAATTTACTTTTAAAAAATCATAATTTCAAAAGTAAATATTTTTTCAAATTGCTGAATCAAAATTATAGTAGAATAATTGAAAATGACATGTTCCAAGTTTGAACCCTTTATCTTTAACTGTTCATGACTTACAACAATTTAAAGACGAGAAATGGTGAAAAACCCCTTCATGCAGGAAAACGCATTTAAAGGTTGCGAACAAAGATTGGCTGCTATTAGGATGTTGAAAAAAAATTAATATCTTCTGTTCTAATTAAGATATAAGCATTATTGAAATGTCATTTTAAGCGAAAAAAACATAAAATTTTTTAATGTAATAATTTTTTTTTCGAAAATTTGAAGAATTTGTGTGCTGGATCCCTTAACTAAATTAAACAATATTTAAGGAAACAAATAAATTAAAATGTATTTAATTAAACTAACTATATGATAATTAAATACAGATTAAGTTATTTTTCATTAAAGTTCAACGAATAACCTTTTTTAAAATTTCTAGCAGTGGCAATCGATACAAAATTCTCCGTCAGTGTGTAGCTATATACAGTACAAACAGCATAAGAGAATAAAATACATAAAAAATAAAAATATTACATCTAAGACTGTCAGTGGGAGACACAAAGGATAACAAAAAATTAATTTAAAAATTAAAAGCGTCAAACTAAGAGAGTCAACCAATTTGAATGTCCCAGAATCGTTGCCTTGATTTCCAGTATATACGAGGTGCGCCCATAAGGTAAGAGGACATTTTTTTTATGAATAAGAAAAATATGACTCCTTCAAATAAATTTATCTCCTTCAAAATGATCGCCAAAGGAGTCTATTACAATTTTTCCAACGTTCCTACAAGTCGTCGAAACACTGTTTATGGCCTTTGGAACTAACCGTTCGCAAAATACCCGTAACATTTGATTTAATATCCGAGACTTTTCAAATCTCTGTCCTTTCATGGATTTTGCATTTTTTTTATTACAAAAAACTTATTCACAAGAAATTTTTTCCTGAAAATCAAACAATTAATCATTATTTTTACTAGGAGGTGATTTTTCGATTAAGAAACAGGATAAGGCGAGTTAGGAAGGAACTGTTTGATTCTGAAAAATGGTTTCTTTTTACACGATAATGCTAGGCCCCATACAGCAATTTCTGTACAACAAAAACTTGCTAAACATTCAATTACAGTGATAAATCACCCACCAAATTCTCCCGACTTATCACCAGCTGATTTTCTTTTTTTTCCGAAGCTTAAGAGAACCATGAAAGAACAGAGATTTGAAAACGTCTCGTATATTAAATCAAATGTTACGCGTATTTTGCGAACGGTCAGTTCCAAAGCCTATAAACAGTGTTTCGATGACTCGAAGAAACGTTGGAAAAATTGTATAGACTCCTTTGGAGATTATTTCGAAGGAGATAAATTTATTTGAAGGTGGGAAATATTTTTCTTATTTATAAAATATTGCCCGGTTACTTTATGGGCGCAACTTGTATCATAGATATTCCTTAACAAAGCTAGACAACCAATGAATGACTATACAACTTTCAATTCTCTTCAAAATTGGTACAATATACTTCATCAAGGGTATGTACTTATTAAAATTATGGAGCATGTGATCCACGTCAGTAAGGATGGATATATGTCATCTCTTCTGTCTAGAAACCAGTAAACTAGGTTAAGCGATGTATTTTATAGATGAAAAAATGAACGTGAACAAATGCTGTAAAGCACCCTAAAAAGTGGCACCCGCACAAATTAGGTGATTTCGAAAGGGTTCAACGCTCTTGCCCATTTTTTCTCAGGCTAGTAAGTGGTATGAGGGAATGTTCTGGGGGTATTTGTACAAAAGGGTTTAATAAACTTTTATATAGTAGTGTAGTATGAGCATTCGCAAACTGCTTGCACAAGACTAGTTTCGTCTTGGGGGAATGTGGTTTGAAGTGTTTAAGGGAAGGTTAGTAAAGAACCATGAGAAAAGTTCTATGAAAGAAAGGTATGAGGTGTTTTTTAAATGAGTTTATTGAAGTATTATGGGTTGCGATCAGTGACGCAGCGAGCATAACTGGCGCCAGGGGCACGATACCTTTTTGGCGCCCCCTCCCCGAAAAACATACTGTAATGTTATATATAGAATTTGTGAAAACGACCATTTGGCGCCCCTCTGAGAGTGGCGCCAGGGGCATGATAGACCCCCTTGCCCACCCTTCGCTACGCCACTGGTTGCGATACAAGCGCTCGCGAAAGAGTTTCAAAAGACTTCAGTTTACTTTCATGGGGGAGTGGTTTAATGCTTTTACGAAAGATTTGCTAAAGCCTTTGATTTATTTTTAAACGTTTGAGAAAGGTTTGCAAAAGCGTAAGGAAAGTTTTATAAAGGAAAGCTATGACGTATTACTAGGAGGCTTTAGTAAAATTTTATAGGGAACGGTAGTGGACTTTAGTGATAGGCTTGAAAAACCTCTAGCAAATTTTCACTCGAAGAGGTACGAGTTGTTTCAAGAAGGTTTACAAAACCTTTAGTTAAATTTTATTAGGGAATAAGAGATTTTTCAAAAGGGTCAAGTAAATTTTGTCAGCTCTTCCTTTCGAAAACGTTTTAATACAACTTTTGCGAAAGGTTTGCAAAAGCCTTTAGTAAAACATTATGAGGCTGGGGGGGGGGGGGGGGCGTGTATATGAGACATGTGCGATAGGTTTACTGAAGGCTAAAATCTGTCGTTGCTGCAATGTCCTCCAAGTTCTCAAATTTACCTCTGGAGGTGTGAAGTTAAGTGTTCCGGTCACGTCACTTGACTCGGTTCTAAATTACGGGATCGACTTGTAGGGGGTAATGCTGGTCACCTATACGGTGCCCCCTGAACTCAATGGCCATAGTCTCGGCAGTGAAAAATTGTGTGGATTAAGTTCCAAAACAATTTCCATATGTAACAACAACAACAACAACTTTCGTAAAGCATCACAAAATGTGATATAAAGTTTTTGAAAATTTCTTGAGAGTCGATAGAAGAAAAGTTATAAAGGGCGTGCCAATAAGAACGTCGGATTTAGTTTTTGAATTAAACATATTATTTATTTGAAAAGTGATAATATTTTTATTTCATTGCAAAGTACGAATGTTCCGATGACGTATGGAATAAAATTTCAGACGAATAACTCATTTTGACCATTATTTTGACCAAAATTTCCGCGAAGTTTACGAAACTGTTTCAGCAAATCTTTCTTCAGTTTTATTTAGTTTTAACAATAATAACACGTTGTTATTCAGTGTATCGTTACATATTTACTAATCGCAAGAATGACAGGTGAAACGTATGGAATTTTTAGAGCAGTCAACTTGATAAAAAAAATGGCGCGAAATTCAAATCCGGCGTTATGCAACGACGTTATCTTAAATTTCATGTAAAGAGTCTTAGTTAGCAATGAGAGCCGTGATACACATTTCTGCTCATTTAACTGCAATACATAGAATGTAAGTGATAAGAAGACTAGATTTAGGCGTTCACACTGTGAGAACGGCACCCCTGAAAGGGATAAAAACTAAATAAGGCGGTCTTGTTCAGGGCCCGATTATGAACGCTGGGGGCCCCGGGGCATATGCTATTTGGGGCCCCCCTTACGGACATTTATAAAAATACATACTATTCGAAGTACTAGGTGCATACACCAAGGGGGTTTTGGGGCCCCCCTAGTATTAGGGGGCCCTGGGCAAAGTCCCGATTTGCCCTTGCGATAAAAAGGCCCTGGTCTTGTTGGGGCACGATGTTACGACTTCAAACTCCGTCTGTAACTGTTTGTCCCTATAAAGGGGGATTTAGGTTTTACTCTCCCTACGGGAGGGAAATACTGTATGTGTACGTCACGTGTCAAAACAAAGCTAACTTGGTTAGGAGAGCCGTGTGGCGTTAGGAGAGCCGAATTTGCGCGGCTCTTAGAATCATGTAATGGCTTGACATAGTCGAGCGGAAATCTGGGCGGCATAAATGAAAAGCCGTTAATAACCATTGTAACGAGACCACTGTAATTGTGTTGTGATTGTGATAACTGTGAATATATCTAGTGTTTAGTAAAGGATACGGAGTTGGATACCTTTAATTTATGATACACACCTATATAAATCGTAGTCAGTGACACATATATATATATACACTTACTTCCAAAAGTTAAGCACGGAGGGGTAAAATGCGAAAAAATGGACAAGTACTGCTTTGATTGACATGAAATACTGCAAGTAAGTAGCTGTATGTTTATTCATGATACAAAACAAAGAATTACATACAGAGATAAAAAAGTATTGAATTTTCATAAATTATAAGATGCCGTCATACTTGCGTCATTAACGAAATGATATTTAAATGCAAAACAAACAACAAAAACTGACATTAATAGGGTATGTGAGCACCCCTCACCTTCATACAAAGTGTACAGCGCATGGTCATGCTTGTTACGAGGTGATCAACCACCGCAGAGTCCAGTAATCGCCATTCCTCCTATAGGGCAGTTTCTAAATCTCTGAGAGTGGCTGGACGTGGGGAACGTCTGCATACAGCACGGCCGAGGGCATCCCAAAGATTTTCAATTGGATTAAGGTCCGGCGAGTAAGCCGGCCACTCCATACGCGCAATCCCCTCACTCTTCAGAAAGTCGTCAATGATGACAGCTCTATGGGGGCTTGCGTTAACGTCCATTAAAACGAAAAAAGGACCAACTGCTGCAGCGTACAGTTTCACAGTGGGGTCTAAGACTTCATCTCGATACCGTACAGCCGTCACAGAACCTCGCCTATAGATATGCAGGTCGGTGCGATATCCCAATGAAATCCCTGCCCAGACCATGATGCTTCCACCGCGGAATGAGTGATGTTCGGTGATGTTCTCAGTCCGATTGCGTGTGCCTTGTTCCCCTCAGACCCTTACATGCTTATCATCGGGTTGTAGGACAAATATGGACTCATCTGTGAACATAACGTTGCCACAATCAGACACAGTCCAATTTACAGGCTGACGGCACCAATTTCATCGTGCTCCTCTGGATCTGACGGATAAAGGAACACAAACTCGTGGTACCCTATGTCCATTCATGTGTAGCCTTCGACGAACAGTAGTGGCAGATATCGTCTTACCAATGGCCGCTGCAACCATAGATGTCACACGTGTGGAGGTCGATCTTCCATTCCGCTTTGATACAACAGCAATATATCGATCTTCCGAGGGGGTCGTGACCCTTGAACGACCTACTACAGGTTATCGGACAACTGTTTGGCTGGTTTGGAATTGTTTCCATAATCGTGAAATGACGTAATGATGAACGCCGAAAAGAGAAACAACTGTGATAGACTGTCCAGCTTCAATGCATCCGACAACCCACCAGCGCTCAGAATCTTCCATTCGTCTTCTGGAAACACGTCTAGCTTGAAAACGAATCGTACGAATGTTCTAAACACCTTTTATCAGCACTTATGAACAACAACATGCAACTCCTGTAACCTTTCAGAATGCCGGCTTCTTATACGACTGCCTTTTTTGCATATTTCTCGACGCGAAACCGTGATTGGCTGTTACCTAACACATTTGCATACATCCTTCTACCTTTGCAGCAAATTTCAGCTTCTTTAATTCAGATTGGCTTAGGGAAATTAACTTTTTCCTGTCCGTGCTTAACTTTTGGAAGCGAGTGTATATAATATATATATATATATATATATATATATATATATATATATATATATATATATATACAGGGCCCGACTTAGCCTAATTGGGGCCCGGGGCAAAAACTTCTTTGGGGGCCCCCCTCTGCTTCACTACTTTAGTAATGAAGAACTTAATACTTAATACTAAACTTTCTATTCGATTTGGGGGCCCCCTCTGATGTAGGGGCCCGGGGCAACTGCCCCGTATGCCCCTGCCTTAGTCAGGCTCTGTATATATATAAGTAAGAGCTTTTGGTAAAATATCACTATTTTTTTCATTGCAGGCGATCCTTAACTCCAAAAATGCAACACCTTTCCTTTTTGACTCTCGCGTTTCTGCTGTTGTCCCGGTCCGGAGCCACGCAGATCGAGGAGAAGCAGTGGCAAGACATGCCGGCAGAAAACCACGACGGCGGGGCAGAGTACACAGGGGGAGACATCGGACAGTACCAAGGTGGTGCCGGAGAATACACCGGAGGCGACATCGGAGCTTACGGCGGGGGTTACACCAACGACTACGCGGGCCAGATCAACAACAACAACAACAACGGGTACTCGGACGCCGGCAACGGCTACAGCAACGACCTCAGGGGCAACGGGTACGCCGAGCAGCCCGCCAGCGGGTACGGGGGAGAGCAGGTCCACGGCAACGGGTACGGGGGAGAGCAGGTCCAGAACAACGGGTACGCCGGAGAGCAGGTCCCCGGCGGCGGTTACGGGGCGGACGTCCACAGCACCAGCTTCAGCAGCAGCGGTTACGGGGATATGGGAGGTCACGGATACGCGGGGGCGGGATTCGCGGGGGATGACGGCGGTTACGGAGCCGGACTGTCGAACGAGGGGTGGGAGAGGCCCGTGAAGACCGTCGTGAGGCACGTGCTGAAGAACATCGCCGTGCCGCATCATGTGCCGTCGCCCGTGCAAGTTCCCGTGCCGAAATATGTGAAATATTTCAAGCCTTTTGCTATAGGTAAGAAATTTATCTCTTAACCTTTTCCTTACTGGATGGGATAGAATGTGTTCCCAAGAATGAATAAATAAATAAATAAATAAATAAATATATCTATATATATATATATATATATACATACATATATATATATATATGCATATATATATATATACATATATACACAAACACACACACATATATATATATATATATATACATATATACACACACACATATATATATATATATGTACATATATATATACATATACATATATACATATATATATACATATATACACAAACACACACACATATATATATATATATATATATATATATATATATATATATATATATATATATATATATATATATATATACATATATACACACACACACATATATATATATATATATATATATATATATATATATATATACATATATACACACACACACATATATATATATATATATATATATATATATATATATGTACATATATACATACATATATACATATATATATATATGCATATATATACATATATACACACACACACATATATATGTACATATATACATACATATATACATATACATATATATATATATGTATCTATATATATATATATATATATATATATATATAAGGTATGAAATTTTTATTACAAAATAGCAACCAAATGGCTTGGTCCTTTCATTACTAAAAAAAGATAGCATTTAAAGGTTCAATAAAGACTTACGGCATTTTAAATAAAAGTCAGATTTAAAATGCGTTTTGCAATTTTAATCCAATGATATGAATCATTGGTTGAATTATCTCTACAATGACAAAAAAAAAATGAGACTTGAAATGGGTTTTTCATGCTAAATGAAATTTATTTCTATTCTATGATGCAGGAAATATATCACCTGTAACATCATTTTTGTTGAAACAGCATAGATAAGCCACCTTTTCTCTATATATTAAGAGCAAAACGCGTTTCCTGAGGCCGTTCGATCCCAGATTGGGAGTTTTTTTTTCACCTGTTCAGCGGTTGCCGTTAAAAGGTTCCGTTTTCAACCGGCTTTATGGCATAAAAAACTTTTAAGATGCGTTCTAAATTAGGATTATTTGACTTGAGGTTTATTACTCAAAACATTTCCCGAGCGAAATGCCGGGCTCCGGGAAAGAAATCAGTTTGTTCCGCCCTGTCAGAGATGAAGTTTCTTTTTAATCTCTTTCAAATCTTGCCCTTTTTTTCTCTCCTATATGCCGGTAATAATGCGTTCTTTAGCTTAAAAGGTAATACTTCAAGGATTTTCGGATGTAAAAGATTTGTCATTAAAATTTTTTTTTTAAATACACGTTTCTTTAAACATATAATTTGGAAAAGAAATGTTTTGGATTGAAGTAGCTAAATGCATGACAGACACTGTGTTGTTGCTAACAATGCCCCCTGGATATATATATATATATATATATATATATATATATATATATATATATATATATATATATATATATATATATATATATATATATATATATATATATATATATATATATTTACATGTATATATTTATATACATGTATATATATATATATATATATATATACTTGTATATATATATATATATATATACATGTATATATACATACATTTATACATACATATATGTATATACACTGCTGGCCACCCAAATTGCAACACCAAGAAAGACAAGAGATATCACAACAAAATTTATTTTGTAGATAACATGTTGACCAAGTATCAAATGATTAAATTTATAGACTTCTGTGAAGTGTGGTTCCTGCCAAAATCAGTAGCCAGAGTAGCCGCCATTGTTGGAGATCACCGCTGCCACACGCCTCGGCATTGATTCAAAGAGACTTTGGATGTGTTCTTGGGGTACAGCAGATCAAGCAGCTTCCACACGTTGCCAAAGTTGATCTGATGTGGCAGCTGGGGATGGAATCTGGGTCAATCGTAGAGCAACCATGGACCACATGTTTTCTATCGGCGAAAGATCCGGAGAGCGAGGCGCCCAGGGAAGCAATTCAATCTGGCGATTGACGAAGAACCGTTGAACAATGCGTGCCAAGTGTGGTCGCGCATTATCCTGTTGAAATATGGCTGTGGGCATGCCCTGAAGGTAAGGAAGGACAACTGGCTCCAACACCTCGGAGATGTAGCGCTGGCTGTTTAAAGTACCTGCAATGCGTACTAGAGGTGTGCGAGAGTGATATCCAATACCGCCCCATTCCATAATACCCGGTGCAGGACCAGTGTGGCGGTGCATAACCCAGCTGTTCAGCATCCTCTCTTCACGGTGTCTCCAGACTCGAATGCGACCATCGTGGTGTTGCAGACAGAAGCGTGACTCTTCAGTAAAGACAATTTCATTCCATTCTGCCGTCCACATCCTTCTGTCATCGCACCATTGGCGGCGGAGACGTCTGCGGTTCTGCGTCAAGGGTAGACAAAGCAATGGACGTCTTGCGGACAGACCACTCTGCTGTAAACGGCGTCGAATGGTACGCGCAGACACTGGATGATGCGTTACAGACTGCATGTCCTGTGCTATGGTTCGTGATGTGACTGAGCGATCCGTCACTGCCATGTGCACAATTTGCCTGTCATCACGTGAAGTGGTGCGCTGAGGTGGATGCGATCGAACACGCCGGTCCGTCGTACCCTCCTGCATCCAACGATCACATATCCGCATTACAGTTGTTTGGTTTCGTCCAACACGACTACCGATTTCCCTGAAAGATAATCCACAATCTCGGTAGGTCACTATCCTTCCTCTGTCGAACTCGGATACTTGATCAAAAGATGATCGCTGTTTTCGACGAGGCATAATTGATCATTTTTTTTAAAAACCACAAGAAAAACACAATTGCCGAACTTGAAATCGTCGAAATCTCCAAGCCTTAAATAGCGCTTTGAAGTGGCGCCACAGGCGCACGTGATGCGCGTCTGCGCTGAAATTCTAATCATTTGCATATCCCACCTCCGCTAATGCATGTTGTTAATTTCATGTTATTTGCATGTTTCCTTCAGGGTGTTGCATTTACAGTGGCCAGCAGTGTATATAGATATATATATAAATAAATAAATAAATAAATATATATATATATATATAGTTAAATATATATTTATATTTATATTTATATTTATTTATTTATTTATTTATTTATTTATATACGTCAGCAAAAGATGTGATCCATGTAGAACATATTGTACTCCTAAATGCTTCCAATTATCTTCCAGCCAAACCCTTTGCCGTTCCACACGTCATCCCCGTCATTAAGCACATCCAGAAGCCCATTCCTTTCTTCGCCTCGTTTCCCGTCAAGCACTCCGTACCAGTTCCTAAATTCATCGGGCTGCCCGTCCACGTGCGCGTCCCTAGGCCCGTCTTCATACACGTCCCCAAGGTCGTACCCGTCGCCAAGAAGGTGCCCGTCCCAGTCACCGTGAACATCCCCAAGCCCTACATCGTCCCCATCTACAAGCATGTTCCGGTGCCGGTGCCACATAAGGTACCTAAAGTGATCAACGTCATCAAAGAAGTGCCGCACTACGTGAAGAAGCCGGTGCCAGTTTAGTAAGTAAATTCACTTTATATTTACAACAAATGTCACAGCTTTCATCAAAGAAATTTCGAGGTGTTATAACTGCGTCACCTTGTACGTCAGTTATTCAACAGAATATAATTGTTCTCATTGAGAATGCTAGCACCCATTAAATACTTCCACCGGATCTCCTTTCAGTGGATCCCTGCACATTGTGGCTTAACTGGAGATGAGATAGAGGACCGTCTAGCCAAGAGGGGTGCAGAAGTTCTGCAGAAACCTAACATGCCCTTGCCTTACCATTCTTCCAAGCTATTTATAAGGATGACGTGAAAGAATGCTTTTAATCCTTTGAGGGGCGCCATTTGCACAGTGCAAACGTCGAAATCTAGTCCTTTTTTTTCACATGTATTCAATGTATTCCAGTTAAATGAGCAGAAACATGGCTAGTACTGCCATCTGTTATCAGTTTAAAGAAGTAAAAACATATTGTTACCTTAAATTGGAAATTGTTTCATGATTCTTTAGGTTAAAAAAATACCGGGAAAAATTTCTGCCCCCTGAAAGAGTAAATCAAGGTCTAATGAATCCACTAGAGCAAGGGTCGGCAACGTGGTGCCAGCGAAACAATTTTAAAGTGCCCGCCGTTCAAATATTTAAATTTCAGATGCACAACAAACACTCGTAGTTGTAATGATTAATTTTAGTAAAAGAAAAATTTAAATCGTAAAACCGCAAAAATCCCAAACTGAACAACCTTCTCTCTCGACAGCTGCGCTCTACCCTCGCTACGAGTCAGCTTCTTTTTCCTGCTTTGAAATTGAACTCACTTTGCGCGTCGTCATATGTTTGTGAATCTTTGTTTTCCAATATGAAATACCTAAAATCAAGGTACCGATCTCAAGCCATTTGGACAAATGCTGAGACACCAATTGACAAATGCTGAGAAACCCATTTGGACAAATGCTGAGAACTGGGAATTCCGTCTATGTGCCACATTACGAGTTGGCCGCTGATTTGCAATGTCAAATATCGCATTAATTATCCATTTTAAGACTGCTTTGTTTAAATTTAAATTCAAATTTATATACTGTAAAATCTTGAGTATAATACGCACTTTTTTCACATTTTAATCATTAATAGGTGTTAAAAACGGATATTTCGATTACAAAATATGTCAGATCTTGTGTAGATTTTTTTTATCCAGTTGAACGTGATATACAACATACTAGTTATCTGTCTTCAAACAGAATTAATTTTAAATTTATAATGTACGTGCATTAAATGCAAACGGCAACGTATCCCTTGGGTTTATAATGCTTTCTTTTGCGTTGGAAGAGAGGAAATGCAATCGTTTTGCTTGAGCATCGGCAAGCAACACGAGTTTCATTGCATCTTATACATAATTAGTAAAGTATTATCCATATATAATGTTTCACTTCTTATAAAAGTAAATGGCATTTTGGGCTTTTGAATTTTAAACAATTTTATAGCATATCTATACCAAAATGATAAAGAAATTTTGGCATAACATTAGTAAATACTAGTTTAGAAGTCAAGGACGTAAGACGAAGAATGGTGCGTATTTAGCTAGGAATCGAGGTTTTCTTGCCAAGAGAATAGTATGTTCCTGACACAGATCTTTGGCGTATTTGATACCAGGTACCAAGATCTACGTTCAGTAGTATAAAGGCATGAAATATGACACTGCCTTTCCTTGTATCGGTTGTTTGGTAATTTGAGTTTTCCAAAAACATTTACCGCGGGTATATTTTCATCATCAGTTGTTGATGAAATTCATTTTTCTTAAGGACTCTTCATCACAAAAGACTCGTTTATCAAAATCAAGATTTTATTTTATTTTTTATTTTCCAAGGTTAGAATAGATGTATATTTGCATTGCAAAAGACTCACAATCGATAAAAAAAAATGCTTTGCACCAACCAACAAAAACCGATGTTTTATAAAAATCCCAAGTTTAAATATTTTCAATACCAAAAATGAAATTCTGATTTTTTCTTTTCGTCAACTATGAAGAATGATAGTCATTGCTGACAATCCTTTTTTTATCTCTTTAGTGTGGATGATCACCCGTCCTTTTCACACGGAGGTAATACCTTGTCGAGCAGCTCCTACAGCAATCACTACGGAAATAATGGAGCGTACGAGAACTTCGGTGGCGCAGGCTACGGAAATGAGGAAGATTTATACGGCGGCTCACAAGATGCCAACCACCAGGGTGACAACTCCTACAACAATGGGGGAACGGACTACAGTGGCTCCCAGAGTTACAGTGGCTCCCAAAGCAGTTTGACTTTCAATAATCCTTTCCTATTTGGCCGACCCAGTCTTCAAGGATTCCGAGATTTCCAAGCTCTACAACAGCAAAAATTGCAATATCCTTCTCAGTCATACCCGCGAGCACACAGGCAGCCCAATAAAGGTGGTGACAAGAACAACGGGCTTGCAAGTTACCAGCAACAGCAAGGTCTAATGAGCTACAACTACAGCAGCAACATTCCAGGATCCTCATATGAATTAAATGTGGATATAAATCAAGCAAACATGGCTGGTGCCAATGGCAATTACAATTCAGCAATTCAACAAGGTGGAAATTATAACCATGGTCAAGCTAGTGCGCTCAACGAAATGTTCTTCCAGAATAACAAAGCGAACGAAATGGCTGCTGTCAACAGCCTTGTAAACTCAGCTCTTAAGCTTCCGCTGGAAAATATAAATTCTCAGTTCTCGCAACCACTTTACAATCCAAATGCTTATGCTGACTATGCCGTGAATCAACAATCGACGTACAACCACAATTACTCTCAGCCTTACAACGGGCAGAAAACTGTTCAGAACACAGAAACTCAGTCTCCAAGCATGGTGGCGCAGGCTTCAAAACCTCAATATTATAATCAACATCCAGAGAATGCGTATAGCGTAGGCTTCAACTCTAATTATCAAAACGGTGGACTTAACAATATCCCTCAGCTTCCAGACTTCTCTAGTTTCAATAATCCGAAAGCCCAGTTTGTTGGGGGTAATAATTTTGATTTCAGCAGTGCATATAACGATAAGAATAATTATGGAAGCTTCAATTTGGAAAATGAATATAAAGCTCTTAACTCGATTCCATCTAGTCAAGGGTATCAGTCCCAGTGGCCTTCTAACAACTACAATCAAGATATAAATACTAATGTCATGCATCAGAATGCCATGCAACAGAATGCCATGCAACAGAATGCCATGCAGCAGAACGTCATGCCTCATATGCAACAATATAATCAGCAACAGCAAGCATCATATTCCCAAACATCTAGTCAAAGCACACAAGGGTATAATCAGGGTTATGGAAACACAAACTTCAACATAAACCCAGCAAGTTATATCAATGGGCAGGAAGGATATCAGCAGACTGCGTACAAAAATGAGAACAATCCTCAGGAAGGATATCAACAGACTGCTTACAAAAATGAGAACAATCCTCGGGAAGGATATCAACAGACTGCTTACAAAAATGAGAACAATCCTCAGGAAGGATATCAACAGACTGCTTACAAAAATGAGAACAATCCTCGGGAAGGATATCAACAGACTGCTTACAAAAATGAGAACAATCCTCAGGAAGGATATCAACAGACTGCTTACGTAAATAATCCCCAGGCAGGATTCCAGAAGACAGCATACGGGAGTAATGAAAATAACCAGAGGGAAAGATATCCGCAAAATGCATACGTAAATAATGACAATAATCCCAGGGAAGGATTTCAGCAGAGTGCGTTTGCAAGTAATCAAAACAATGAAAACTCTAACAATTATTCACCATCCGGATCATCATCAAGTAGCACAAGTTACAGTGAAAGTCCGTCCGCGTCACATCAGGAATTTCAGACATCTATAGCTACAAATACTTTCCTAAAGCAGAACGAAAAATACGATCAAAGTCCCAGTCAAGAATCTTATACCTCAGATGCCAATATTGCTCTCCCAGGAATGTATGCAAGTTCTGGACCGTCAGTCTCTTACAGCAGTAGCAGTTACGGAACTAATTTCAACAATATGCAAAGTTACACCCAAGATGCTACGAACCAAGCTATGAGCAGCCCTACCAGCCAAGTTGGAGCCGCAAGTAATGTTCAAAGTCAGTTCAATGACCTCAGTCAATTCAGCAATCCCTCTCAATTTACAGAACCTGGTCAAATTGGCAATCTCAATGCGTACAGAGAAACCAATGCTTTCAACAATCCAAACCTCATCAATGACTTTAATCAGTTAAATAGCCAAAACCAAATGTATTTAAACCAACAACAGTCAGCGCAACCAGCGTCTGACAGTAACTCTAAATATGCGAGTCAAATGACAGCAAGTTATGCCAATTATGTAAATTCTGGATCTTCTAGTACATACAGTCCTCCATCTACTTCGTCATCTAGCTACTCTTCTAGTCAGTCTGCTAGCAAACCTGAATTTAGTCCTCCTGCTGAAAAAAGTTATCTGCTTCCTTCAAAACCCTTAAACTCCTTTGCCACTAAAAAAAATAAAACAGAGAACAAACCAGAGAAGAAGCAAGAGCAGACTACCAACAGTAATGCAAAGGGAAAACCATCATACTCAACATCTTACAGCTATAGTTTTACCGAAAAAAACAGCAAACCTGAGATAGCATATTCTAATATTCAGAAGCCCTCTAAATCCTCTGAGAGTTCCCAACCGTTAAATGCGAATAAGCCTCAAAGTTCTCAAAATTCCCAATTCCAATACAGCCCTCAAATCAAAACTCCAGACCTTCCAAATTCGATGTCAAATGTCGATGAGATGGAGAAGCATATCCAGTCATCTGCGAGTTCTATCATCAATGTTTACACCAACTCCCCAGAGTCCATGGGTGGTAAGAAAGGCCAAACATTTTCTTTCATGGACCCTGTAGCTTTGGGATCTTCTCAGTCCACTACATTCTATCAGCCACAAGACCTCGAAGGAAATCCAAAGATGCAGTACA
The DNA here is from genome assembly GCA_907164885.2 of Dolomedes plantarius. Lineage (NCBI taxonomy): Eukaryota > Metazoa > Arthropoda > Arachnida > Araneae > Dolomedidae > Dolomedes > Dolomedes plantarius. Next base: position 17,642 of record CAJRAI020000143.1, read on the forward strand.
GCAGAGATGAACTGAAGGTTGCTTCCGGTCCATCTTATCAAGATCCTGCTGAACCCCTGCAGACCTCACTTGACGCGTATGTTCCTCTGCAGCCCGTATACCAACCTTCAGCGAGTGATCAAAATACTGTCTACAAGGAAGCCATGAGCGAGATGGACGATTACAAAGAAGCCATCAGTTTGAATTCCGACTCGGCGACGACGAAAATGAGTTGAGAGAGATGTGTTAGTTTAAAATGAGACCAAAGACTTTCGCGATCACAGCACGCAGTGTGTTTCTGTTTCTAAATTATATATTTCGAACACTGTGTGCAAGCTCGTATGTCCGGATGCTTTTGAGAGCTGGGGCTTCATCTCATCAGGGCTAACGCACAAACACGGCAATGTAATCTCAGTTCGATTGCAACCAGATTACATGAGACATACAACCATGACTAACAGGGGACATCTTGAAGGTTAAAGCAGTGCGCGCATCCAAGTGTTTTGGTGTATTTCGTTTCATAGATGGAGCTCTAGTTTGTATATTATCTGTAGAGATTCATTATTTCTGTGCAATACGGCGCTAGTCGTCGAATAAATGTGTGTGTAAATATTACAAACAATTTTTGCCTTATTTACTTTGTCAATGTTATGCATACAACTGCAGGTAAATTACCATGAGTTAATCTTTACTCAAAAGATTTCGCTTTTCAGGAAGGAACAGGCTTAGCTAATTAATGATACATTCTGGTAAATATTTTTCTTCTCAAAAAAAGTATGACATAGGAAAGAGAAAACGTAATCTGTGCTATACAACTGTTCATTTAAAAAGTAACTGAAATGAGATGAACTATGCATTTTCTATTCCGGTAATCCGTTCTGGTTTTTAATTCTAGAATAAAATACTCCTGATGAAAAATGAACTAAAGATAAGTTTTATCTTCAAATAAATTTTGTGAAAGGAGTTTTATTAAAAATATTAAAAAAGTTTCTTTAAAAATTCTAAAAATTTCACTTGTTCTCTGTTCTGTTATAACCAATAGCCCTACGAAGCCAGATGATTTTCTATTTATCTACTTTCTTGTGTGCCTGACGTTAGTAGATTTCTGCCCGTCTGAATATACCTCAACAAACTATCTGTGATACCAGAAACCTAAAGTTTAGTAGCTATTGTCTTTTGGGACGAGATCTCCATTTCTAATAAAATCTTGGGGTATACACAATCAGAAAGTATACCAAAGCTGTAGCTAACATTAATAGATTTTTTTCGACATGAACCAACGATACTAGTTACTTCCTTAACATGACCTATAACCATATATAACCATCAGAAACAGCCTGAAATTTTTGTGCCATGCAAGATGAATAGATGCCTTCGTGATCTTGGCGACTAATTTCTCTGCGACAACTTGTAGAATGAATTAAAATCGTGACTCGTCAGAAAGCTCATATTTTTTCCCACCTACCGTCCAATAGGAGCGTTCTTAGCACCAAGCGAATTTTCTATGCCTATAAAGCGTACAACAATTGTAATACATTTTACAGCTTATGCACGGGATGGCACTGAATCGCTGTAACAAAAGTTAGATATAGATGCTCTTGATTGACCACCAAGTACTATAATTTTTAAATCGGAGAGCCTGCTATTTAATATACAGGGTGGCCGAGCTAAAAGTATCCAAAAGTTATGACTTATTACTACGGAACTACCCATTAGAAGTTTAAAAAAAATATTTAAATAGAAATAACATCTATCAAGTTTTAATATCAATTATAGATTTCTATCACAGTATCATAGATTTGCATGTGTGCACCTTTTGTAGCACTACTAAGGGCCTGTTCACATAGGAGTCCGTTGCGTTGCGTTAAGGAAAAGATGACGTTGAGACGAAAATTAACCAATCATAGGACTCCGAACGATTAGCAATGAAATTTTTAACGCCTATGATTGTTTATTTTCGTCTCAACGTCATCTTTTCCTTGACGCAACGCAACGCAACGGACTCCTATGTGAACAGGCCCTGACGTCTAAATGGTAATCAAGTTCTCTCCGAGTGTTTCGTAGCATATGAGGAGTTATTAGACTTTTTTGCTCGGGAATTCATTAAATCATTGTATACAAACAAAAATTTGAAACTGTGGATGAGTTGAAGAAGCGTATCATTCGAGCAATTCGTGTAACAACTCCTCATATGCTACGAAACACTTGGAGAGAACTGGATTACCATTTAGACGTTTGTCGTGCTACAGAAGTTGCACACATCGCAATCTATGATACTATGATCGAAATCTATGATGATATTAAAACTTGGTGAGATGTTCTTTCTATTTAAATAAGAAAAATTTAATTCTGATGGGTTGTTCCGTAAAAATTGTAAGGTATACATAAGATTCGATTCACAAGAATCGAACTTTTGAGTGAATGAATTTAAGAAGCTGCTTGAGATATGCTAATTTCGGCATACGCGCTTGGTATAAATACCAAGTAGCTTGATTAATACAGAGGTTGAAGAGGTGTTGTTAAGGTTGATAGATAAGCGAGAGGGAGCTACGAGGTAAGCAACTCCAGGTGCTATCCTGCGCTAGTGCTTAGGGGGCCCAAAGTTTACGTGGCAGAACTGCTGGTTTGACTCTGCTGGTTTGTGAGTATTGCAGAGTGTATTTTTATTGAATGCTAATATATATTCCGTACAAGTAGTACGTATGCTTATTGCTGTAAAAGCAAATTCTATATGTGCAACGAATTCAATAAGCATTGTTTCATGTATATACTGTGTTTGTATCAAATTCACTTAGAGTGCCACTTCAAATTATATACAACCCAGTGCGGGTAGAAGTGAGCTGAATTATCTATAAAATAAGCCATAACTTTTGGATACTTTTAGTCCGGACACATGCATTTTGTTTGTTTTTGATACATTTATACAAAAACACTGATACTCTCTTTATCTGTGCTATCTAAGTCAACTGGCTGCACTTTCTCGGAGATTGCGCATTAATCACAGATTCAGTGTCCGTAATAGCGGTTTGATTTGATTGATTACTCGATGTATACATCAAAGAAGCTTTGCTAGTGAATTTAAAAATAATTCAGAATTTGTTATGAGTGTTGTATCTATGATTTTAGTGGGAATTCAAGCGAGACTAGCAATTTCCTTTCACAAGAGGAAACGCAATTGTATCACAATACGATTAAGTTTGAAAAGGCTATGATTTTTTAAAAAACGATGAATTATGTATCATAGAAGATTCTCTTATTTGCTATTCGAGCGTCAAAGCTAAGGAAGATCAGGGCAAAATAGCCCTCGGATAAATTTAGTTAAATTTTGATGATGAGAAATTTGATTACTTCTGTAATTATTTTTGAAATTTGGTAGCAAGATAAAGAAAAGCTATAAATTTATATCATGATGTCTCATTTTAATGCTTAAAAACAAATAAGCTAACTGTCCTTTATAGTTTTCTAAAGTCTCAATATGAAGTTAATATCTTCCATTAAAATTGGTTAAATAATTGTACATATTGTCAAACGAGGCAAGACATAAACAGAATTTTGATCAAATTATTCTTTTATCCAGTATATAAGGTGAAACAATTTTGATGCATTTGTGCACTATTTTGTTTTTAGTGAATATAGCTGGAAGGTTTGAGTTTATGTTATTCCATAAAATGTATTCTGAAGGGGAGTGGTCACTTTTAAAAGTTTCATTTTTAGACCTATGTTCGATTGTATGTACTACTCATGATTTTTGCTTGATTTACATGAAATTTTTTAAGTAACTGCCTAACATACTGTTTATTATATATATATATATATATATATATATATATATATATATATACAATATTTCTCGGTAATTAAATCGGATTTACATGAAATTTTTTGAGTAACTGCCTATAATACTGATTCTTATATATATATATATATATATATATATATATATATACAGTGATTTCCGCTTATAAGAATCACGTTTGTTATTACTGTTTTTGATTCTTATAAGCGGTTGATTCTTATAACCGAAATTTAGGTTTTTGGACAGGAACACACACACCTATGTATACATATATTAGATAATTTACCATAAAATACACTTTAATTTACATTATCTTTTATTAATATCTTTAAATATTTTTTATAGTTTCAAAAATAAAACTTAATTTTTAGACATATAAGTAGATACACATGATTATAGTAAGAGAAGAAAAAAATACAATATTTGTTACAAGTTACAACATACCTGCTTAACAGTTTTAACATTTCAACTACAGGAAGGAAGCAAGTAAAAGTTTTCTATGGTAGTTTGACGTAATGGAGTTTTGAGAAGGCTGTTTATACCTCTTTCAATACTTATAGTCTCAGACGAAGATTTACTCGGACGGGTAAAGTTGCCCCCGGGTCAAGCTAATAGGACAGTGCTGTGGTAAAGCGTTTAAGGGGAATCTATTATGTTATGTCTAATAAAGAAAGGGGTGAATTTTACGACTATATTCCATCCCATCTTATCAATGTTTCTTTAAAAAAAAGAAAGAACTTCGTGCCTTTTAAGGGTTTAAGTAGGTTTTTTGGAAAAATGAAAGGAAAGCGAAGAGTGTAAACTGATTCTTAAAACCGGTGGATTGATTCTTTAAAGCGAAAATTTTAGCATGGAAACAATTCATTTGTTTTTGTTTTCGCGATATTGATTCTTATAAACGGTTGATTCTTATAACCAGTGATCACTATAAGCGGTGGTTACTGTATATATACAATATTTCAACGTAATTAAAAAAATAAAATTATTTTTTATGCATAAAAAGTGAATAATTTTTTAAATCGTGCATTTTGCAGTCAACTGCTGTGCGCATTCTGTCAAAATAAATTATTTAGGTACAGTAATAATTGTTTACTATATGTGATTACAATACTTCAGGAAACAATATTCACCAACATTATTCTAAAATATATTAAAACATTTTAGTACCTGCTATTTTTAATTAAAAATTTTTAAAAATGACTGAGTAAAAGCTTATAAGAAAAATTCTTTAAAAAAAAACTAAAATATGTTAAGGTTAAAAAATGCTCGTGAGTTTTGTTGCCCAAAGTATTGTAATAACATTTAGTAAACAATTATTACCGTACCTAAATAATTTATTTTGACAGAATGCGCACAGTAGTTGACTGCAAAATGCTCGATTTAAAAAAAATATTCACTTTTTATGCATAAAAAATAATTTTATTTTTTTAATTACGTTGAAATATTGTATATATATATATATATATATATATATATATATATATATATATATATATAAGAATCAGTATTATAGGCAGTTACTCAAAAAATTTCATGTAAATCAAGCAAAAATCAGGAGTAGTACATACAATCGAACATAGGTCTAAAAATGGTACTTTTAAAGGTACGTAAAAGTGACCTCCTCCTTAAAACAAATTTCAAAGGGAATCCTTCAATCACGACTTAAAAAACTTTCGCTAAAGTATTTTGATTTTCCATAAGAGTAATATCTGTAAGCAAAATTTAATTAACACTTAGTGGGACAGTGGACCTTCAAACCTAACTTTTTGTGTTTTGAATGGATTTGCTTGACATTTGAATATGTGGTTAGTACCATAGATATGTAAAGGTGGTTACAATTTAATGATGAAATATTAATAATTTATGAATTATGAATTATTAATTACATCAAAAATTGGCCTAATTAAAAATGTTCCATGCGCATTTCTTTTGCATATAATATGGTGATTTCTATTTACAGGATACCTTATAGAACTAACAACGAAACTTATTGCTTATTTTAAGCATTCATTAAAAATATAAAGAGAAAAAAATAACAGTGAAAACACCCTTTTTATGACGCAAAATACCTCTAAATCATCTTTCAAGTACAAAATTTAGAAATTCTGAGCTACGAAGCATAATTTTTTTCAATAAGATTTATTTGATATACACTTAAGTATATACAACTTAAATTTCAAAGCAATACAGTAATTAGAAATGCGCCCGGAGCAGTTTGAATATTCGTATGACGTGAAAATTTTTATTTTGAGAAAAACGCATTTAAAGTTATTGCTATTAGTAACCACATAATATCTAAATTAAATACGAATGCCTATAACTAGGAAAGCAATCACAAAAATTAAAAATTCTTTTTGCAACACATTCATCTCGTCCGTAGTTTCCAAATTCTATAAAATAAAAAAATCGAATTTTTGGACAAATTTCACAATTTTCAAAGTCCACTGTCCCCTTAAAAAAATATAAGCATTTTTTGAAGCAAAATGTAATTAAACTTCTAAGCAAAATGCTCGTTAAGACTTTTTTTTTCCAAACTCGTCTTTCATTACAATATTTTGGCGATGATAAAAAAAATGAACGAGAAACAAATACTAATATGGAAATCAAACATGTAAAGTATACTTCGTTTAAGAAATCCAGACCTATTAACAAAAGAAACAGCGCAGCCGTATCATTAAAAGGTATCAAAATCTTAATGATGCCAGAAAAAACATTATTAAGCATAAACAAGTACTAAACTGAACACTAATTGAAACGCCAAACACTACAAGATCCGTTCTCGAGATTAAGTGAGACTAAAATTGAGACTAGACTTCTTTTTTTGCCGTCGGTAGCGGATTGCCTGCAGTACGTTTTGGTCTACTTAGCAAAGCAGCCGTGCGTGTACTCAACTCCACGAAAGCTAAAACTGTTATGGCAGATGTTCTGCCGGTGGAAACAAAAAGGCAATTATCCACCTAAAAAGAAACAGCCTTGATTTTCCCTTCCTAGGCTTGCTAGCCTACTTTTTACATCAATTTATTTTATGGAATTAGAAAATGCTTAACTGTTTTGACAGAGCAAAAATGTGCGATGGTTTTTTGATGTCCTTTCAAAAACGACACTAAAGTATGTAGCACGCGTCCTCGATGAAAATGGTTCCGTTCCATTTGCCCCCAGTATCTCTTAGAAATTATAAATAACAATAATGTTTCCCACGAAGTTCGTTTCATTTAAGTCAGATAATTACGTAAATGTACATTTGCTTGAAAGAAATGTTTTAATACTTGTTTCATACAAAATTGCGTGAACTGCATTTGAGGCTGCTTTTTGCTAACCCTATTGGATTCACTCCCCTCTAGCGATGCGACATTGATGTCGATGTTTTCAAAACATCGATGTTTTAAACATCGATTTATTGAAGCCGATGTTTTTTTAACATCGATGTTTTGTGCTCGATGATTTACGTTGTCTCGATGTTTTTTTTAACGAAAAAAGTACCGTAATAAAAAAAAAATTTACCACGTAGCATAATTTTCACACTCAGTAAATGTAAGTCTGAATTCTGAAAAGGACGAATACAAAAGAGGGAATGATTCCTTAGCAAACAGACAAATGGCAATCAACAACCAATCAACCAATCAGAGCGCTTGGAATGTTCCTGACACTCCAAAACCTTCCATGGGGTTTTAATTTACAAATAGTATATACACAAGTGCATCCATTTAAGTTTTTGTTTTGTTCTGGTTTTATATAAGTTGGCGTTAATATTATTAGTAAGATGCCTCCCAAAAGTACCGTTTAGAAATATTTTTACAAAACCACTGACAAATTAGCGAAATGCAATATTTGCCTTAAGTCCCTCAAAACTTCTGACAATACCACGAATTTATCTGGACATTTGAAGGCAAAACATGGCGGTATTTACAACGAGAATTTTGAGTCATCAATGTAGCCCAAAGCAACCAAGTTTTTGTCATTTGTGCCTGCCCAATCAGAGAGTAAAATTAAATCACTCCCTCCCCCCACGACTAACGGAAGTAACATTAATTTTAGAGATTACTAAACCAGTTTTAAAAAATGGATGTTCTAACACATCGATGTTTAAAAACATCGATGGTTTTTGGGCGATGTTTTATTAGCATCGATGTTTTAATATTGAACATCGATGTTTCAAAACATCGATGTTTTGTTATCGATGTCGTATCACTACTCCCCTCAGTGTTAATCTATGGTAAAAATGCGTCTACTATTGACACATACATAAATGCCGATCATCCGATGAAAATGGTATTTGCAGATAGAGTGAACTTTACTGCACATTGCAACACGACTTGCAACTCTACGTACCGAATTGCATTGAGGGAGGTTGGTACACGCACCAAAGATCCCAAACTGTGCCACGAAAAAACACCCCAGACCATGATTGAGCCACCATGCCCTTGTACAGTCCCAGCCAGGCATGCAGGATCCATGGCTTCATGAGCCTGACGCCATATTCTCAGCCTCCCGTCGGCGTTAAGTAGTCGGAATCGAGACTCATCACTCCATGCTACTCGTTTCCAGTCCTCTACACTCCAGTCTCTGTGCTCTCTTGCCCAGGCAAGACGTGCAGCCCGATGGCGAGTATAGAGCAATGGTACTCTCGTAGGTCGACGGCTCCCGAAACCCATACGGTGAAGCGAGCGTTGCACAGTCCGTTTACTGACTGTACGACTGGCACCGTCATTAAACTGGGTGGTAATTTGAGCTAATGTTTGGCTTCGCTGGCTACGTAGAATACGCCTGAGCCGTCTCTCACCACGCACTGTCAAGGCTAATTGTCCTTTGCAGTTTGCCCGATCGCTAGTTTTTTTCCCACCATCCATGTATTCTTGGTATACTCTTCACACTATCGACCTTGAAAATCCTAGCTGTCTGACGATTTCGGAAATTGAATGGCCCATGCGTCGCGCACCTACGATTTGTCCGCGATCGAAGGCGTCTAAATCAGGCAGTTTACCCATACTGGCAATTCCAACAACTAATTCAGAACAACCACAGTACGCGCTATATATGCAGTTACCACAGCGCCCTCACTTGCGCATATATGATGCGCAGAGCTACACAATTTGCATAGGCTTTGCTATCCCTAATTCAGTGGCACTTCAGTGTATATATATATATATATATGTCACGGCTCTTTCGCCGCGCACCCATCTAAAACACTCTACTTACTCTAAATGCAGCCATCAAACAGTAGGCCGGTGGAAGAACTAATACTGAATTAACTTTTAAACACCTCTTTATTAATTAACATCAATCAAATACCCAATTAATCCAGCTAAAACGCCATTTTCCATCATCTCACAGCCCACGCGACAAACGCGCGTCTTGACTCTATCAAAGATTTCCCCGAACTGCGCAATTTCTTTCTCTTCCGTTATATAAGTCACATAAGGCGTAGACCCTCTCCCAGAGCCCCCCCCCCTCGAACATCCGATGATTATGTAAGATACGCGCGTGTGCGAGCGAATGACCCTGAACGTTTCGCTGCGAAACACAGTCACTTCCTGAATTGGAAAAGACACTAGGACTTTAATAGAAAAATTTCTGTTTAACGCTCATTAATATAATTAACTATAGCTTATGCTTTAATCATCATATATATCTATATATATATATATACATAAAGTTTAACCTCGCATAACGAGTATTTCGCATAGCGAGCAAAATAAATCGTAAAAAAATGGCACTCTTAACGAGCAACATTTTGCATAACGAGTGACGTGGAAGAAAGTCCCCTCTTCACGTCACCAGGATCATCAACGACCGAAAAATGAGTATTTAAGGGTAGTCATGGATGGTTCGAGAAGCAAATATCACGGGACTGGAGGATAACAATGATATTAAGGAGCTTGCGGAGCAGCACAACCAAGAGCTGACCACAGAACAGCCAATAGAATTGCAGTGTCTTTCACAGCAAGCAGTTGTAGAGGAGAGTTTGTCCGTGGAGAAGGACGAAGAAACAGCAAAGAAACAATCTTCTGTCGCAGTAAAAGAAATCATGAAAGCATGGGAATATGTTCCATCGTAAGTAACAAAGCATTACCCTGATAAGACGGTGGCTATGTGCGCTACAAATTTATTCAATGACAATTTAGGTAAAATGATTCAAGATTTTCAGCTAACCTTAGGCCTTCTTGCAATTTTATAGAATTAAAAATTAATATATTATAATTTGTTTATACATATCCATATAAAGCCACTATAGTTCATTATTCCTTCCCGTCATTATTTTAAGGTAATTTAGTTTTTAAATGTGTTAAACAAAAATCATCTTATCTAGTGCTATAGAAGTACAGTGTTGTACAAAGGTTTTCGCAATTTTTTTATAGTGTTAGAGCGATACCGTGTTGCAGTGTTATACGAGGGTTCCCGAAATTTATCCTATATTGTTAGAGCGAAACCGTGTTGTAAGAAGCCGTGCTGTAGGAGGGCTACATGTATATAATCAGTACTGTATATTTTCGATAAAAAAAAGTGTTCTGAAAGTATGCAGATACCTTAAACCTCGCTGGCAAAATCGAAAGTTATCGGTTGAATCCCCGGTATTGATTCATACTGATTCTGTAAAGCAAAGACATGCAGAAAAAGTTCGCTGCATTGCTTAAACACGATAGTACAATGACATGCAGCTGGAATTGATGTTCCTACAAGTTGGCGAATTTCGGGAACATGACAGGTTCGAAATTTAAATGAAAAAAAAACAAAGCCTTACTTTTTCCCTGTCATCTCATTAGCGTACTCTTCGCTCGAGCGCTTCCAACTTGGACAGTCGCTGGCTGCAACTAACTAAGCATAAACTCTTACTGACTTAGTTTGATGCTCTGATAAATTTGCGAAAAAATGGACGGGTGTGTTTTTTTTTTCAGTTTGTTCAGCAAAAATTCTTTTCTGAGAGACGTATCGTTTCGGATTCGGATGTCTTCATATATTCATGAGAGATTTTATATTATAGAATTATGAAGTGCAGATTCGGGACTTCTAGTAATAAGACGGGAATTCTTCTAAGATTACGATCTGTTCAGACTCGAAACGGGGTTAGTTGACAAAGAGAGGAAAAAATATATATATATATTTATTCTGAGAAAATAATGACAAATTAATGGTTGTAATAATTTACTTTAACGGGGAAAAATAGGAAACGGAATAAAATTTGAAAGATTTTAAAATGATATGCTTAACTAGAAGATGAAACAGCTGATTTTGATGAATACAAATGGACTTTTTTTAGTCATCGGTCACTAAACAAATAAAATATTAATTTGCTTGGCTGATCACGTCATCGCCGATTCATTTTATAATGATATAAATAAAATACAGTCGAACCTCCATATATCGAAGTAGCAAAATTCCGGAAAAAAATTTGATATATAGAAATTTCGATATATAGAATTGATCTTAGTTTTATCATAATTCTCCTAAAACATTAAAATTAAAGCTAATTTTCGTATACGGAACTCCATTTCTAATTTATATGCGAATCACATTAAATGAAAGTTAATAACTAAAAAATGAATTCATATGAAAGATTTATTGAGTACTATATACCTTTAAAAAACAATAATCCAGTTAGTGGTTACAGTGATCACAGTTACATTCTTTAAAAAAAAAACTACGAATATCTTGCTGAACAGCCAGTTTTGCGGAAAGTTCATCAAAGAAATGCTCACATTTATTCCGTCCATTAAAAATTTCATCAGGGATGTTTTCCACGAATTGAAGTCCACGACGTATTGTTTCAAACGCCAAAAATTGGGAGATTTTATTCTAAAGTGGAATAAAATCTCCCAATATGTCGTGAAAAAAATTTCGATATATAGAGATTTTTTTCGATATATAGAAACAGTTTTTCTATGTAATGAACATGGAGATTTGCTAAGAATTCGATATATAGAAAATTTCGATATAGGGAAGTTCGATATATGGAGGTTCGACTGTAATTTTATTACACAAAATACCTGCGAAGTCTATTGTGAAGACGCATAATATTATAAGTATAAAAAATTCGGTGTATTAATTTTAGATTTATAATATTACGACACACACACACACACACACACACACATATATATATATATATATATATATATATATATATATATATATATATATATATATATATATATATATATATATATATATATATATATATATGTATACTCTGTCTAGCGCCAGGCTTGGTGTTCTTTGGTTAAGTAACTCTTAATTCAATTTTTAATCAATTCTTCTGTTTTTCATGGATTGTACAGTGTCTGAGTGTGTTTATTGTATAGATTATACTCATCGGAAACAATCCATTGGTTTTTAGACAGTATTGACACCGCTGATGAAGAGATGCTGTCTAAAACCTCTTTCATACTTTTCTTTTCTTGTTATTTGTTCCTGGCTGCAAGTAGCTTTAGGGCTATTACTGGTATTCTCTTTCATCTATTTCTTATATATATATATATATATATATATATATATATATATATATATATATATATATATATATATGTGTGTGTGTGTGTGTGTGTGTGTGTGTATGTATGTATATATACAGTGAAACCCCGATTTAACGTTATTCAAGGGACCATAATGAAGTGACGCTATATGCGGGAAAACGTTAAATCGGGGTAAGACAAAACCGAAACAGTGAGCATAAAATAAAGACTAATGTAGGTAACATACCTTTTGTTTCTTCATTTACAAGGGTTTAGACATCAGTTTTCTAAATTAGGCTTTAAAGAAATCGGTTCTTTCACTTTGTGTCCTGACTTAAGCGGTTCCATTCCAAATTGCAATCTTATGGGGACAGTGGACTTTCAAAATTGTGAAATTTGTCCAAAAATTCGATTTTCTAATTTTATTGAATTGTGAAACCACGGACGAGTAGAAATTTGTTGCAAATTGAATTTTTAATTTCTGCGATTACTTTCTTAGTTATAGGCATTTGTATTTAATTCAGATATTATGTGGTTACTAATAGCAATGACTTTAAATGAGTTTTTCTCAAAATTAAAATTTTCGTGTCACACGAATATTCAAACTGCTCCAGGCGCATTTCTAAAGACCGTATTGCTTTAAAATTTAATTTTTATATACTTAACTGTATATCAAACAAATCTTATCGAAAATAATCATGCTTCGTAGCTCAGAATTTCAAAATTTTGTACTTGAAAAAATTATTTAGAGGTATTTTGAAGTATTTTAGATGTATTTAGAGGTATTTTAGAGGTCATAAAAATGGTGTTTTCACTGTTATTATTTTTTTTCTTTAGATTTTTAATGAATGCTTAAAATAAACAATAAGTTACATTTTTAGTTCTATGAGGTATCCTGTAAATAAAAATTACCAATAAAAGTCCAACTTTCTTTTCTTCATTTTAGCAAACCTATCAACGATTTTTTTGCATCAACTTTGTCCACACTTCCTCTGTGAATGTTTAGCAGTGCTAATGCTACAAGTCTATCCTTTCTCATGGTTGTTCTCATCCAGTCCTTGAACCTTCGAAGGGTTGAAAAGGACCTCTCGGCAGTATCTGTGCTAACCGGCAGAGTTGCAAAAATCTACATCAATTCGTGTATTGCAGGATAAACCAATTTGTCACACTTAATGAGAGTTTCAATGCCTGTTTCTGGAATTTCTTCATTTTTTGTCTTTGGTTGCTGATTTAACCATTTGTTTTACCACAGGGCAACTTCATTGCTAAAAAACAGCTCCACTATGACTTGAAATGTTCCCCACAGCAAACTGAAATCTAGAAAACAAGACCTTAGCTGATTCTCTTAGGTTTATTGGGGACATTTTAACAACCTAAGTGGGTATCAGGATTGATAGTTCAAGGAGTTTCATAACGTCATCGGGGAATCTATCTTTGATATCTTGAAGTATCCTGTCTAATATAGGAATGTAAATTGTGACTCTGTAGAATTCCTAAAGCTCGACAATTTGGGGTTGGTTCGGCTTTTTTGCCTTTGAGCAATACGTGGCAAAGACACCTCCGTACACATATCTTCAGCTAAACCTGTTGCTACAAGATATACACCATGGAAAAACTCTTCACACACTGATCTTCTCTGTTCCAAGGTAGAACCAGTAGATTGAAGAGCTTCACGGGCTTCTTTTTGGTCAATACTCTTTTTTTTTGGAATAGCCGGCTAAGAGGTAGAGTGATAGCTAATATGTCTGCTAGAGACGCTATGGAAACTATGAAAGAACTAGTGCTTATATTATTTAAAAGAGACAGTGCTTTGGTATATTTCTGCTTCAGTTTCTTTCCAAGTACTTACAACTTCAAGCACTTCATGAATTTTTGAAAGGCTTGAACAAAACAAATGAATACTATCGTGGCGTTCCGCCCATCTTGTTTGGCAGAGCCCTATAAGCTGTTTTTGTACATTAGACTCGACCATCAAGCGAAATGCACTGCACTGGCGCACTTCTAATCGAGAAGCACGTTTAAACTTAACATTTCTTTCCCCAAAACTTGGCACTAGCGCTACATATTATTTGTTACTTTATTTTCTTTGCTTCTTGTAATCTTGAGTTCTTTCTTTAAATTAAAAAACATGAACTGGATCCGCAGGACAAAGTCAGACAAAAGTGGCCATATTGCTAAATGTGAGTCCGTCTATGGTCATAGACTGTGGCAACAATTTCTAACCACGGATTCGGCATCCAGGAGGTTCAGCCAAGGACGGCCATACGCTACGACGAATGCCGATGACCGATATTTGTCATTATGCGCACGAAGGAATAGAAGCGCAACTCCGTCTGAATTCCGACTGAACAGATCCTCCCTCGCTGCAAGCTCCGGAAGGTTGGTATCAACGTCAACCACGCGTAGAAGGCTTCACGAAGGTGGTCTTTTTGCGAGGCGACCAGCCATTTGCATCCAGCTCACGTCACGCCATAGACGGAAACGTTTGCAGTGCGCACGTCAACATGTCCACTGGACGTGATCAATGGAGGGCAGTTCTCTTTACCGATGACTCCAGGTTTAACCTCGAAAGCAATAGAAGGCGTATTTTAATTTGGAGAGAACCTGGAACTCGTTTTCATCCATCACACATCCGTGAAAGAGATGCATACGGATCAGGCAGCGTCTGTGTTTGGGGTGGTATCTCTTTTGGTGGACGCGCAGACCTCCATGTCTTTCCCCGTGGAAATGGGAATGCTCACACCTATAGAGATGACATCCTTGATGCTTATGTGCGCCCTTATGCCGGGGCAATAGGTGGTGCTTTCGTGCTACAGGACGATAACGCGAGACCGCACAGGGCTCGCATCGTGGATGCTTATTTTGAGGAGGAAGCAATTCATCGCATGAAGTGGCCAGCTCGATCACCGGACCTGAATCCTATCGAGCATGTTCGGGACGCTTTAGGACGACGTATATCTGCTCTCAATCCTCGTCCTAGGACACTAGCCACGTTTTCAACTGCTTCGCAAGAGCAATGGCTCTCACTTCCTACCGAACTCATAGACCGCATAACTGACAGCATCACGCATCGCTGTATGTGCTGTATTGCTTCTCGGGGGGGGGGGGATCATACGCCATAGTAAAGGTACTTTTCCTAAACCAAACTGACACATCCGATTTGTTCATTGTATACATATGCTAGTTTCTATAACACCATAATTGTCTGCCGATTTCTTTTTATACTGCTTTATACCTACCTATGTGTTGTATAATGTGTATAGGTTTCATTAAATTCTACGCGTAACTTTTTGAGTAATCGCTAATTTTTGTGACTTTTCCTTAATTTTCGATAACCAGTGTATTAAGTACAACGATATATATATATGGGGAATCAATTCTGCTGAGCCATATCTGTGTCGTACCAATGGAAGCCTTCTCGTCTGACCTTGACATGACTGAATCAACGTCGTGTATTTTTCTTTTAATGCATCTTGAGAAAATTCTCTCCTTGGTTACGTTCGTGTCTGAAGTATTGTGGAGAAAATAGTTTCCGCATGCCCATGCTCGACTACCCTGCGGAAAAGAACCTCACGCGCATTGTCAACAACATCGCGTCTAGTAACGCTTAAACGACAGTTCCAGATGATTCCAGATAGGAAGGAAAAAAAAGGGTGTTATATTGGATTTCGCGGCATCATTCGTGGTGTCAACAATTGTTTCTCATAAACTACTGTTTAGTTGCGCGTGTATTATGGAAAATCCGGAAGAGGTATTTTGGAGATATGGGTTGATATTTTTGAACCTATTCCACAATACATTACAATATAGCATATGTTAACGTTTTCCTTATGGGTTGGGATAGAATGTATCCCAAGAATACGGGACCAAGAATGAATATATATATATATATATATATATATATATATATATATATATATATATATATATATATATATACATATATATATATATATATATATATATATATATATACATATACATACATATACATATATATATATATATATATATATATATGTATATATATATATGTATATATATATGTATATGTATATATATATGTATATATATATATATATATATATATATATATATATATATATATATATATATATATATATATATATATATATATATATATGATTCCCTTAATGGCCGTTCTTACAAAGGAGGTATGAAATTCCCCGTTCTAAATAGGGAATGGGAAAAATGGGCCCCGTAACCTAAAGGTTAAGATCTTTACAGAAAGTTGTCGAAAAGTATATTTTGAAGTTCTGTGATAAAATGTATGGGGGATATTTAATGTTATATGTGCTGAGCGTAAGAACTGATATGTAATAGAGTACATGCACCCCCTACGACTCTATGACGTAACCGTTTTCCGTATAATTACGAAACCGTGAACCCGATATTTCAGGCAAGAAAAATTTGAAGTTCATTGGCCTTAGGGACTACGACAACTTTAATAAACACATTCACGCCCGATCGCTCCCCGATTCTTAAGTAAGTATATTCGGAGCAAAGTATTGTGTATACCGGAACTGAGTGACCTCCAGCCACGTAAGGAGATGTCGAATCTTCCCGATATAGAATTTTTTTTTTTCGGATCGGAATCAGGAAACTGCGTAGTTTCGGCTCCATGACGTCACGGTTTTGACGGATAATTACCGAACCGGGAACCTGATAGTTACTGCGGGAAAAATTTGACTATTCATCGGACAAATTAGGACTTTGCTGAGGTCAAAGCAGGTTTTCACTCTTGAAGTTATATAATATATACTAGCTGTAAACCCGTACTGCGCTACGGAGTACATTCAAATTAAATACAACGGCCAATGTATGCAATTAATGACAAATATATATATATATATATATATATATATATATATATATATATATATATATATATATATATATATATATATATATATATATATATATATATATATATATATACATATATATATATATATATATGTATATATATATATATATATATATATGTATATATATAAATGTATATAAATGTATATATATATATATATATATATATATATATATATATATATATATATATATATATATATATATATATATATGTATGTATGTATGTATGTATGTATGTATGTATATATATATATGTATGTATGTATGTATGTATGTATATATATATATATATATATATATATATATATATATATATATATATATATATATATATATATATTAAATTAATAATAATAATAATAAATACAACGATCAATGTATGCAATTGATATAAAAAAACAAAAAAATATATTGATAAGATAATCGTAATGGATATTTTCATAGACAAAATAATGAAGAAAATATTCAAATTAAATGTGATAGAACTTACAAAAGAATATAGTACAGTTTGAGGAACATTTCTCTTACCGTATTTTAATGTTTTTTTGGATAATGTCCAATCGTCTGCCACATTAGCAAGACAAAAAATAATTTTTTTTGTCTATTTTGTTGTTATGCACGTTACGCAAAATTAATTTAACGTATCACAAAAGGAAATGGAACCACGTGATCATCATTTAATAAATTCAATTCTAAAAATGCATCTTTAAAAATTCACGCAAAATCAGAAAATGGAGGTAAAGATTCGAAAAAGATTTCATTTTAAAGGAAATTTTATGATCTTTCTCGTGATTTAAATTTCATACCCCTCGGACTATTATTTTATACGCAAACTTTAAAGAATGTTATAAAAACAGCTTAAAAATTTAATTTAAAAAAATCTACTAAGAATTTTTCAAAAATCTCTCTTAGTGCACCCCTACTCTATGAAAAGAATCGCCATGCAAAATGTCAGCACTTTAGGTCCAGCGGTTTGGTCTGTGCGTTATATGTCAGTCAGTCAGTTACGGAACTGTTTTATATATATAGATATAACTTTTGACCTCTGTAAAGTCCTAACTGCGAATCAGTTTGTAGTATGCGCAAAATTATTAAATACGTTATTACTTCTTAAAAATAATAAAATATTCTCTGAATAGGTTATTCGAAATTTAAGTCAGACAAATCAGTTTATTAAAGTTTTTTATTTAGTCAGTTTTTTATTTATTCCATTTTTTGCCTTTAGCTATGGTTTGATTTCGTTGTATCGTTACAGAAAGTTGTCTCAAAGGATATTTTGATATCCTGTGATAACAGATCAAGGTTTTATCTCTAATGAAAATGTTGAAAATTTTTTATATTTAACTTTCCTGAACTTATTTAAGACAAAATAAAGTCTTGAAACATTAACATTTTTTCACACATTTTATGAATTTATTGAATACGAATATACATACGCACTTATATTTTTATTTACTGAGTTAAGGGCAATTATGGGAATACTCCGGATTTAAGTATTCATTATCCTCGCTAGATGGCAGCACTAACAAATTCTTCCTAAGTTAATTCCATGCTATCGAATAACATCGGGAGTGAAAGAATTATCATATACAGTTAAATAATCCATAAATAAATAAGTAGGGTTTTGTCCCGAGAATTAATCTGATGTATTTCCTAGCTTGATCATTATTTTAGTATTAGAATCAGCTCCTTTTTTTTGCGAAAGTTTGTTACAAATTGTATTTTTGAATTTCATTAAGAAAATTTCTACTATTCCAACCACTCTTGCTCTTTGAACCGATAATAACAGCTATCCACAAAAGGAAGCCTTTTTAAGGCCTGCAAAGGCAAGCTCCCAAATATCATTCATTTGAAATTTTCATAGGCTTTTAGCTCGCTATTAAGTTTACTTTTAAATTAAAGGAATTATTGTTATTAAGTTAATTTGTAACTTTCCTTTTAAGTTGTTTATCACCAATAGTTTGTTTATTCAGATTACTAAACTTAATTTTTCCACCAAAAAGGGAAAGGTTCCCTGATGATGTATATATATATATATATATATATATATATATATATATATATATATATATATATATATATATATATATATATAAATAATAACAGCTGAAGGTAAACAAATGTATGTTTATGAGCAGACCCGGGGATTGGGTAAACTCGCGAACCGAGCATAGCAGGATATCGCTACTGGTACCGATGGACGCGGACGGAAGAGACGAGTGCATTGGTGCCATCCTCAACTTTCAAAACTTTAAATTTTTTTAATTATAAAATTAAAACAGTCGAACTCAAAAGAAGCGGACAGCAGAAACATATGACATTCTGGGTGGGCCAGCTCCTTTCCGTTTCGCAAATTTCCACTATTTTCAGACATGCAAAATTTAACTTTTCCGCCCACCAATCGACAAATTTTTTACTTCCATGTGTTTTACAACTCTTCATCTTTAAAAATAAACACATTTTTATAAAGTTAAAAATGTTTTTCATTGCGAACGAAGCTTTTTCCCCAAAGCAGTTTTCCGAATTTCACGAAATCGACAATTTTGATGGACAAATATTTCAGTTTTATGCACCTATTAATGTCAATTTTCCGATTTATCGGCAATTGCTAGATGTTCGGCTTCCAAAATATACCAAATACATTTAGTAAAAAATATGTTATAATTCTAAAAGGCGTACTTACAAAACTAGTTTTTGAAATTTCCCGCGCTGATCGCTATGGTATCTTAACGTAACTGAATGTCGAGTTCGTAATTTTTCGACATATTATTTTACTCACTAATAATTCCAGCAAGTTCGTGAAATTCGTTTCTAATTAATGAGCAACTGATGAGGATTCTTCCGCCACCAATTATGAATTCCTGAGAAACTTCTTATTTAAATACCCACTTCTTATTTGACTTTTTTTGTTTGTGCCTTAGTAATTTAACGAAAGTTGGCCAGTTATAATCAAGGTTGTTGTTGGAAGTTGATCCTCGAATTTTTAAAAATTTCATAGTATATTGTTAGGTTATTAGGAAAGATGACTAACAGAGTTGAAACATCAAGCTTTATTTACAGCAGCAACTATAGACGTATTTAGTAAAATGTTTAAAACGAGGAGCGCCTAATTACTGACCCCTTGTGTAAGCACATCCGCACGCCAGAGAGACAAGAGGCGAAGTGCAGACATAAGTCCGCCAACCTTGGCGGCGGCTGAGCTCTATCGCAGCCTTGGCGACAAATGAGCATTGAATATTCCAATGAGCATTGGGGAATGAGCATTGAATATTCCAACATATATACTATACACAAATCATCCAAATTCCCCTCCCTCAAGAAAAAAGTCCTAGGTATGGTCCTGATTAAATTGCGGCCCGCCACTAGACAGGTATTTTCGATTGCGGCCCTTGGACACTTGTAAGTTGGAAACCCCTGTTCTATCTTCTATACTAATAAAGGGACAAGTGGAAGTCGAGAGATCACGTGACCGTAACTCATCCGTGTGGGCCACTCCTCGAAAAAAAAATGGCCGACAAATATACAGGAAACGGTGTAATTTTTTTTCTCATGAAAGTACATAAATGTTACATATTTGGAAAGAGCTTCGAAAACTGATAATTTTTTCTGCTTACACTTATTCTGATAATTCAATAGTTTTAGAGATATTTTCATTTTAAAATCACTCACTGCTGAGAAACCAAATCATCTGGTGCAGTGGTGCTGCCATCTGTCGGCAGCGACGGGAATGAAAATTGAAAGGAATTTATTCACTTGAATTTAATACATTTGTAGGCTTTTTTTTCTTTTGTGGGGCCCGAAGTACATAAATATGTTACACGGATGGCTTGAGCGTAGCTAGGCGAAGCCCGGCTAGTATATAATAATATAGTATGTATTTTAAATGTACTAATTTTTCATGCAATAAATAAATTATCTTGCAATAAATGTCTTTTCCTAAATAAAAAATAGAAACATTTTTCAAGAAGTGCGAGAGCTTATTTTCAGATTCAAGTGTTGACAATTAAAAGGGATGGTGGACATTCAAATTGCCAAAATTCGAACAAAAATTGGAATTTTTTTGGGGTGCAGTAATACTTTAAAAATATGTAAATATTGGAATAAAATGCATTTAAAATATGTAATGAAAATTAAAATGAAAACTCGGTGGCTAAAGTAAATATTAAAGGTAGGTAAAAGAAATATCTTTTAAATGGCTTTTCCTGAAAATGCGTCATTTCCAGATTTGCAAGTCTTCCTCGCGTCATAATTTTTGACGAAATTTTATAAAATTTATAATAAAGACAACTCTAATACATAAAAACAAAGTTATGTATCCATTTCTGGTTTCGACATCATAAAGATTATATCAAAGTTTAAATTAGGTGTAGAAAAGTACAAATATTTCTCGAAAATTCAGAGTATAAGTATAAAAATATTTACTAAAAATTAACTATTCAACGAAAGTACAGAGTAATACACGAATCTGTTCAAAATGTATTTATAAGAAATATAAATGCAAAATTAAGGGGGAAAGTTAAAAATTGGAGCCTTTTCAAAAACATAATTAAAATTGCAATTTTTAAAATATTAAAAAAATATTAAATTATCTATAAATTTAATAAGGTGTTTGATATAGTTATACTTTAACCCTTCAGCGAGAGCGCCAATTTTTGGAAAACCAGCAGGCGCGCGTTGCACAGAGTGCAACGTCTCTTTCAACCTCGATTATTCCTTTGTAATAAATTTTTTTTTTCAAATTGAAATTAACAATATTGCGTTTTATGGCAAGATATAAACTGTTGATAATATTAAGATATATTTATAGCTAGCTGAAAATCCGCGCTTCGCTACGGAGTACATTCAAATTAAATACAACGGTCAATGTATGCAATTAATACCAAACAAAAAAAATATATATATATTTATAATAAATGCGACGATCAGTGTATACAATTGATGCAATATATATATATATATATATAAATCGTAAGGGATATTTTTTTTGATAATATCCAATCGTCTGCTGCATTAGAAAGAAACAATTTTTTTTGTCTATTTAATTGTTACGCACGTGACGATAAATTTATCTAAAGTTCAAGAAAAAGAAATCACGTGATCGGCATTTAATAAATTAAATTCTGAAAATTAATCTTTAAAAATTCACCAAAAATCATAAAATCGAGGTAAAGATTGAAAAAAATTTCCTTTTAAAGGAATTTTTATGATCTTTCTCGTGATATAAATTTTATAGCCCTCAAATTATTATTTTAAATGCAAACTTAAAAAAAGTTACAAAATCAGCTTAAAAATTTAATTTAAAAAAATCTAAGAAGAATTTTTCAAAAATCTTTCTTAGTGCACCCCAACACAATAAGAAGAATCGCCATGCAAAATTTCAGCCCTTTAGGTCCAGCGGTTTGGTCTGTGCGTTGTATGTCAGTCAGTCAGTGAATGAATGAGTCAGTTACGGAACTGTTATATATATATAGATTAAAGGCCAAAGAATGCAGCTACAATCGCCTTATTTCAAAACTGTCCGGTTTAATGCATTTTAAGGACAACTTGCGAATGGATTCCTATTATGTCCAAAAACCTAAAACACAATGAGATTGTCCATCTTCGTGACATGCGGAATACCGTGTAATAGCTGCATATTTGATCTACTACATCCACTCATAACTTTGTCGTATTGCAATCCAGTATAATCGCTGGTTTACCACGGTTAAATCACGACTAACAATGAATGGACAGGAATACAAGGGTAAAAAAATCAGACCTGCATTAGAAAAGGTGTGGCTATAAATAGAAACTGATTAGAACATTCCAACCTTACATGTCAAAACAAACCATTCAAAATGACGAAAATGATGCACTCTGTACACGGGCGCGCCCGATGGAAGGTTAATGAATATACAGTGGAATCTCGATCGATCGTTTTCGGATCCATCGTTTTTCCGTATGTGTCGTTCATTTTATCCAGTCCCAACTATCCTATTGCTTTGTTATGTTTCCGCATCTATCGTTTTCCCGAATTTATCGTTCATTTCAATCGGTCCCTTGAAAAACGATAGATCGAGATTCCACTGTATATGCAAAATTACATATCTCTGAGGTAAAAATTTAAAAAAAAACGCTTTGTAATGTCCACCATCGCCTTACAAAGTTTAAGAACTGCTGGTCTATTAGGGACCTTCAACCTTTGTATAATCATAACCCATTTTGGCTTTTTATCCACTAATGTTAGTTTATATTAGAACTCTTTTCTGCGAGCCGAAAATGTTCGAAGGGCGATTTCTTCTCACCACAACGATCAGCTGGCAACGCCCACTGTTTGAGAATATGCACCAGAGCATCTTTCGTAGACACAACAATGCATGACAGCACGTAATACCTACTTCCCCAAACAAACTGTATCCGGTAGTGTCGTGATTGTTTCACACTGCAGATTCGTGTTATCTCAACGGAGTGTTCCTGAGAACATCCTATTTTTACATCGAGGGCGTTACACCTCGAGGCACATTATCTCCTGTTTCTTGGCGGTATCTGAGGAACAATTCGGCCCTCATTCGTATTAAACGGAAGACGTAAATAATGCTATCACTGCAAAAGAGATAGCAGAAATTTAAAGAGATTTTGATTTACGACAGATTAATTTTCTGATCTTTTGTAAAGTCTTTTTTTATTGATTGACATCAGCTCTGTAACCTACTAGCTGATGCACGTGTCTCGATTAAATAAGTGTATGCTATCAGGTTCATCTGTGATGTATGTTTTGGATTGGTGGGAGGGGAACATTTCATTAATTAGTCAGATTAATTATTACCATGTTTTTATTAACTCGCTTTCTTGTTTGTGTGTTTGTCAGGTACAAATCTTGCAATCGATTTTTAACTAACTTCCCGACTAGCTAGACATTTGAAACTTTTAGAATAGCTCACAACACGATGAATTTGCATTATTTTAACACTTTTAACCATCTTTAAGGAGCATTGAATTCATTTTCATTTAATTTTGTTTTGTAGAATGGTGCAGCCATCTATCGGCGGGACGGGAATGAAAAAGTAACGCAAGTTAACTTCCAATTCTTGAGCTAAAGGATTGATTGCTCATTTGATATCTCTTTATTGCGCATTTGATAATTTTCTTTCAAGTTGATGGGATAATTCATCAAAAATTTTTTAAAAAGTATTAATTTATACTTGGAATTGTCAAGTTAATATGATTCAACAGAAAATTTAAAAACGTATATAAAAAGTTCTTTTACCTTGTAATTATTATCAATTGATAATTTTATTGGGGGTAAATTAAAAGTTCCGTGTCCGAGGTTTCAACATAGAGAATTTCAGAATTTGGCAGTTGGTTCGTTTGCGTTATAAATATAAAAACGTATCTCTGTATATTTCCTTTAGAAAAAAAAAAAAAAATATATATATATATATATATATATATATATATATATATATATATATATATATATATATATATATATATATATATATATATATATATATATACACTGAAGTGCCACTGAATTAGGGATAGCAAAGCCTATGCAAGTTGTGTAGCTATGCGCATCATGTATGGCCAAGTGAGGGCGCTGTGGTAACTGCATATATAACGCGTACTGTGGTTGCTCTGAATTAGTTGTTGGAATTGCCAGTATGGATAAACTGCTTGATTTAGACGCCTTCGATCGCGGACAAATCGTAGGTGCGCGAAGCATGGGCCATTCAATTTCCGAAATCGCCAGACAGCTAGGATTTTCAAGGTCGACAGTGTCAAGAGTATACCAAGAATACATGGATGGTGGAAAAAAAACTAGCGATCGGGCAAACTGCAAAGGACAATTAGCCTTGACAGTGCGTGGTGAGAGACGGCTCAGGCGTATTGTACGTAGCCAGCGAAGCCAAACATTAGCTCAAATTACCACCCAGTTTAATGACGGTGCCAGTCGTACAGTCAGTAAACGGACTGTGCAACGCCCGCTTCACCGTATGGGTTTCGGGAGCCGTCGACCGACGAGAGTACCATTGCTCTATACTCGCCCTCGGGCTGCACGTCTTGCCTGGGCAAGAGAGCACAGAGACTGGAGTGTAGAGGACTGGAAACGAGTAGCATGGAGTGATGAGTCTCGATTCCGACTACTTAACGCCGACGGGAGGCTGAGAATATGGCGTCAGGCTCATGAAGCCACGGATCCTGCATGCCTGGCTGGAACTGTACAAGGGCATGGTCACTCAATCATGGTCTGGGGTGTTTTTTCGTGGCACAGTTTGGGATCTTTGGTGCGTGTACCAACCTCCCTCAATGCAATTCGGTACGTAGAGTTGCTGGTTGATCTCCTCCATCCATTTATGCTGTTCTGTTATCCGCACGGTAATGGAGTTTTCCAGCAAGACAACTGTACCTCTCACAAGTACCGGTTGGCTACTGGCTGGTTGGATGAGTATTCCTCTGACATCTCTGTCATGAATTGGCCACCTAGAAGCCCAGACTTAAATCCTATTGAGCATCTTTGGGATGTTGTGGAACAAGGCGTGAAAGGCCATCACACAGCACCAAAGAATCTTACTGAATTATGGACAGCTTTAGCCAATATTTGGCAAGCCATTCCCGTGGAACGTTTCCAGAAACTTGTTGAATCTATGCCTCGTCGTGTGGCAGCCGTTATCAAGGCCAGAGGAGGCCCAACTCGTTACTACGTAGGTATCCCTAATTCAGTGGCACTTCAGTGTATATATGCATATATACATATATATATATATATATATATATATATATATATATATAAATATATATATATACACATATATATACACATATATATATATATATATATATATATATATATATATATATATATATATATATATATATATATATATATATATATATATACATACACAGTAAGATCTCGGTTATCCAGATCAGATTTGTAGACATTATTTTTTTAATGTTCACAATAGATAATAATTTTTAACTATGATAGCAAGAACGCCACTACAAGTACTCCAAATAATCGCTTTTTAGTTTGATTCAATGTACAGTTCCTGCATAGATTGTACAATAAATGATGGTAATAAAATGCTTTTTGTCGAGTTTAAGAAAGCTTTACTAGACTTACCAATTCTTTGTTAAGAAACGATGTGAAAAGTTATTTTTATATTTTTTAATGTCTTGTAAATAATACTATGTAATTTTGCTACAAAACATAGTTCTTTTATTGTAATAAACGGTTAGAATGCTGAGTTAAGAATTTTGTTTTGCTTATTACCCATATTGCACGGATTATCTGGATTTTCGATTATCCAGATATCCTATGGTACCAGTTAGTCCTGATAAACGAGGTTTAATTGTATGTCAGTCAAACTATATTTTTAAAAAATTTCAATGCAGATTCAACCGAAATTACAATATCTTTAGAGTCCGAAACTATCAAGCCCAAAATTCCAAATGGACCAGGCATAAAAATACATAATTCCAAGATAAAAAGAACTTTTTATATACAGTTATTTCCGCTTATAAGAATCACGTTTGTTATTACTGTTTTTGATTCTTATAGCCGAAATTTAGGTTTTTGGTCAGGCACACACACATCTATATATACATATGTTAGATAATTTACCCCAAAATACCCTTTAATTTACGTTAATTATCTTTTATTAAAATTATTGTTTATAATTTTAAAAATACATTTTATTTCTTGAGCTATAAGTAGATGCACATGATTATAGAAAGAGAAGAAAAAATTCAATATTTGTTACAACATACCTGCTTAACAGTTTAACATTTCAATTACAGGAAGGGTGCAAGAAAAAGTTTTCTATGGTAGTTTGACGTAATGAAGTTTTCAGGAGTCTGTTTATACCTCTTTCAATATCAATAGTCTCAGACGAAGATTCACCTTCTAGCTTACGTTTCACGGTTTGATAACGTGCTGAATCTACTAATGTCACGTTTCCCTAAGTGATAGTGGACACTTCGCCGAAGATTTATGTGTTTCAGGGTGCAGGAAGTCGCAACCATGATGTGGGAGGTAGGAAAAAAGAGTCCCTGTCTTTGTTTGTCAGTGGATAAAGGCGAAATTGGACCTGGACGGGTAGAGATACCCCTGGGTCAAGCTAATAGGACAGTGTTGTGCTGAAGCGTTTAAGGAGAAGCTATTATGTTATGTCTAACAAAGAAAGGGGTGCATTTTACGACTGTATTCCATCCCATCTTATCACTCTTTCTTTTTTAAAAAAGAAAGAACTTCATGCCTTTTGAGTGTTTAAGTTTTTTTTTTGGAAAAATGAAAGGAAAGCGAAGAGTGTAAGCTGATTCTTAAAATCGGTGGATTGATTCTTTAAAGCAAAAGTTTTAACATGGAAATAATACATTTGTTTTTGTTTTCGCGATATTTATTCTTATAAATGGTTGATTCTTATAACCACTGACATAACAAGCGGTGGTTACTGTACCATGTTTTTAAATTTTCTGTTGAATCATATAAACTTGACAGTTCTATGTATTAATAAATATTTTAAAAAAAATTTTTCAGGAATTATCCCGTCAACTTGAAAGAAAATGAAGTTATTTGGAAGTTAAGTTGCGTTTAACTTTTCGTTCCCGTCCCAGCCGATAGATGGCTGCACCAGTCTACAAAACAAAATTAACTGAAAATGAATTCAGTACTGCTTAAAGATGGCTAAAAGCATTAAAAGACTGCATTGTCATCGTGTTCTGAGCCATTCTAAAAGTTTCAAATGTCTAGCTTAGTTAAAAATCGATTGCAAGATTTGTACTGGACAAACACACACATACACACAAGAAAGCGAGTTAATAAAAACATGGTAAAAAATTCTAAGTATTCTAAAACTGAAATGCTGCGACTTCTCTTTCCTACCCCAGTTGTTAATTTTTTGAATTATGATATAGACAGGCTTTCGTGGGAGAAAACATGTAAGTAATAATGATGACAATAATAATAATATTTATAGTATGTTTTTGTTCTTGTTGTTTCTAATGACCCTTGGCTGGAACTATTCCAAACCAGGTTCATACAGGCTAGCAGGCTGAAGTGTTCTGCTCCGGTTTACCGCAATAGCACCTCAAGCGTCAGTGTCCGATTTTGACAGTTGCCACTTCCATTTTGACAGAGCACCCCCAGGGGCTGAATCTGGTGAGATCGTACCATCTCCCACCCTCTCTGACCTCATAGAGTGACTGCCAGGTTTACGGATTTAACTTGCTTATAATCAGATTAGACTCGGAGGTATTTAATGGCGATTGTCGGGATTCGATCCGAGCACCGAAAACCCGACGCGCTACCACAAGACTACCTTGAGTCCCAATTGTATTAAAAGAGCATATATTATAGAAGTAACATATGCGTGAACCAACATTGCCCCCTATAAGACAGCACAAGAACATCCATGCTTTGGTCATTCCGTGGCAGCTCGTGATGCTAACCAATGTACAATATGTTTTGGCTGCGGAATAAGAATACAGTGGCGTAGCAAAGGGGGGGGGGCAAGGGGGTCTATCATGCCCCGTGCGCCACTCGCAGAGGGGCGCCAATGTAAGATCCATATATTATATTACTATATGTTTTTGAGGTGGATGCCAATATAAGGTCTATATATTATATTACTATATGTTTTTCAGGGGAGGGCTCCAATATAAGGTCTATATATTATATTACTATATGTTTTTCGGGGAGGGCGCCAATATAAGATATATATATTATATTATTATATTATTTTGTGGGGGGCGCCAATATAAGGTCTATATATTATATTACTATATGTTTTTAGGGGAGGGCACCAACATAAGGTCTATATATTATGTTACTATATGCTTTTCGGGGGGGAGTGCCAATGTAAGGTCTATATATTATGTTATTATATGTTTATCGAGGGCGCCAATATAGGGTCTATATATTATATTACTATATGTTTTTCAGGGGGGGGGGGCGCCACAAAGGTATCGTGCCCCGGGCGCCAGTTATGCTCGCTACGTCACTGTAAGAATTAGAATAAGGAGTGTGAATGTTCGGGATTATTTTCCCTCCTTTAACCTTGTTATGGCGTTCACTAGTTGGTTATCCAGACCGATAGTCACTGTTGTGTTTTTTCTCTTTTGTATTTTCTGCCTACATTTAAGAAGCCGATCTTAGCTGCTATGCGTAATTACGCTTCCACCTGTTTGAACCAACAATGAAGAATTTGACCCAAAAAGTAAGACAAGGCCTTAATCAATTTCTATCATGCGAAAACACTCAAACCATCGTGCATCGCAAAGCATCAAAATGATAGACAGCTGTTTTCAGCAACACACGTTTACTTAGTACAGATGACCTAACAAAAACATTTATTTGCAATACCATCAGTTAATTCTATTATCGCTCTTCGGTTGGTAATCACATTTCCACTGACGTTGATGGTCCAGAGATAAGAAGCCGGGAAAATGCTAGGTAATTAAGGCCAGTAGTCTGTAAAACTAACTGAATTTTAAATATCGTTTGAGAGTCATGGACTTTTGTTCACATGCATTTAGACTTTCGGAATAAGCTCGAATCTTTATATTATAGAAATAAGCATGCAGTAGGAGATCTAAACTGTAATCTTAACCGATAAAATAGCATTTAAGTGACTGCCTACGTTGAAAATGCCATTTTTTTTTACTATTTTGGTCAATTTCATTTTTTGCAAGAATCTTGTAATTCAATCTTTTCTCTTTTCAAAACCGTTTTGATTTTCATTCTACATCAATTAGAAGCAGAGTTATAGCTATTTTAAAAAACATCGTCTAATACAAAATTGAAGTGACAAACAATTTTAAATGCGTTTTTCTCATAATTATGTTTTTTAGCACAAATCTCTACCGTTATCATTATATTTTACATAATAATGCATATAATTTGATAAAATTTTCAGGAAATGTTTTAGATGCTATTATTAATGAAATGACGTACAATAATTGATGTATAATAAATAGTTTTTTTGTTTGGGGCTGTTTTTATAAGGAAAGGAATGACGAATTGGGGAAAATTTTCATATTGGAACATAAAATTGCCTGTATTATTTTTGCATTCTAAAATTTCTCTTAGATTGAGAGTCATTTTGAAGATAACTGTTATATGTATCATGTGTAAGTAGGAAATTTAAATAGTAGCATTAGAATTTTGTTCAGAGTGATAGGCGTTTTAGCTAAATTTCATTAAAAATTACTTCAAATTGACCAATTTATAAAAAAGTATAGTATTTACAGGCAAGTATTTTTAAACTTACTTTTTATTTTTAAATGCTGTTTTACCATAAAAGACCAAAAAATCCTTAAAAAAACAATTTAAAAAAAATTGGCTTCCAACGTAGGCAGTCACCTTAAATATATCTGACGTTTAAAACTTTTGTACTTGATTCTTTTTTGCAAAACTGTCACATCTTTTACTAAAGAGAGGACTAAAGCATACTTGTATTTCTATTTGGAAAAGCAGAGCTCTCTCGTTTTGAACATGTAAATTTCAGACTAATGTACAGGTATACACAACCTTAATGCAAGCATGAAAAATGCTTTTTGTTCTGTTTCTCGTAATAAGGAGCATGATTTTATCATTTCGGCAAACGACAGATAATATTTTACGTCGGCGTTAATTTAGTAGCTTGCAAGTTGTTGAAGACGTCGGGCTTGAGTGGTCAGCAATCTCAGTGAATACAGTCCAGTTCAGAGAAATAATAAGTTTATTTTCTTTAACACATTATGAAAAATACTCTAATGTTTAATTGGTTAGAATATTTATAAGAAATATAACAATTAGAAGAATATTTACAAAAGCTGTATACAAAAAAAAAACACAGTTATACAACTTGTCTAGTTCAAGCCATTACTAGACGCTAAATCATAATTGTTGGATTCTCCTACCGGCACAAAGGAAATTTA
Source organism: Dolomedes plantarius (assembly GCA_907164885.2). Lineage (NCBI taxonomy): Eukaryota > Metazoa > Arthropoda > Arachnida > Araneae > Dolomedidae > Dolomedes > Dolomedes plantarius. The sequence continues at coordinate 48,656 of CAJRAI020000143.1, forward strand.
ATTTCACTTGTGCACGTGATCCGTATGGGGTCATTTACTACTCAGTCAGTAAGGCGCCACTAAACAGGCGCGGAGGAGACAGACACAAATTGAGTTAATAAACAAGAAATCCAACGTAAATAAAACACAAATAGCAGTAAGGTGCAATTTTGCATACGGCCGTTTCGAAGCTGCAAAGGAGCTTCTTCATCAGTGCAAAGGCTTAGTTTTCGGCTTTTTGAGCTGCCACTAAGTTCTTTGCACTGATGAATAAGCTCCTTTGCAGCTTCGAAATGGCCGTGGCTTAGTTTTCGGTCTTTTTGAGCTGCCACTAAGTTCTTTGCACTGATGAAGAAGCTCATTTGCAGCTTCGAAATGGCCGTGGCTTAGTTTTCGGCTTTTTGAGCTGCCACTAAGTTTTTGCACTGATGAATAAGCTCCTTTGCAGCTTCGAAATGGCCGTGGCTTAGTTTTCGGTCTTTTTGAGCTGCCACTAAGTTCTTTGCACTGGTGAAGAAGCTCCTTTGCAGCTTCGAAATGGCCGTGGCTTAGTTTTCGGCTTTTTGAGCTGCCACTAAGTTCTTTGCACTGATGAAGAAGCCCCTTTGCAGCTTCGAAATGGCCGTGGCTTAGTTTTCGGCTTTTTGAGCTGCCACTAAGTTCCTTGCACTGATGAAGAAGCTCCTTTGCAGCTTCGAAACGGCCGTATGCAAAATTGCACCTTACTGCTATTTGTGCTTCATTTACGTTGGATTTCCTGTTTATTCCTCGAGCACAAAGATTTTGTCTTTTCTTTTCACAAATTGAGTTATAATAATACGTAGTTACGGACAGGGATATAGAGATTTAACCCTCTAACGGTACGGTGGTGGTCGAATACGACGCAAGGGTGTGTTTTCCTTCTCCTTTCTCTCCCCTCTCATTTCAAGAGATCGATTTGACAAGGAACCCTACCAGGCAGTCTTGCAACATCGTTGGAGCGTTTGCAGCAAATACGAGTGTCTTTATTGAGGAACGTTATTCATGATAACTAGTCATTTTTTAAAAGATTTTTAAAATTTTTGATTTTGATTTTGATGGCCAAAAATGTCAGTATGTATTATTTTTACATTTTTGTGCCCGGAAAGATGGTTCAGTATTTTCTGGTTTAGTTTGGTTTGGAGCGCTGCGGTTAATTTTTTGCTACATGAGCAGTAATTTCTGAAACTAGGTACAAGACAAAATTACATATTAGACCTAATATATACAGGTGACCCTCCTATAACACGGTAGATAGGTTCCTAGAAAATGCCGTGTTGTGTGAAACCGTGTTATAGGAAACCCAGTGACAGTACAAAAACGGGGGTTACGTTCCGAAAACTTATTAAAAACATTTTTTTTTTAATTCCATATAAGAAAGTTAATTTTTATTAAAAGTATAAATGTGTGTATAACACAAAACGAAAAGAAACAAAAAATATTATTTTCATTTAATGCGACCTTAATTTAATAAATTTCTTCCTCATCGCTGCTTAGTACAATCAAACGAGAACGTTTTTTCGATTGAACGATATCACCTTCACTTTCAGAACCTTTTTCTTCATTTAGATTTTTTGCACCTACTATCCTCTTTAAAAAATCTGCAATTTTGGTTTGTTTGCTGGTTCTTACAAGGTCATTGTATGGAGAAAGACAATTTTGCAGCTCCCTTTTGAATTTTCGGCTTCTTTCAGCGAAAGGGTCTGCATTCGAGAAAAATGATTCAAGATTTTAAGCTAATCTTAGGCCTTCTTGCAATTTTATAGAGTTATAAATGAATAAATTATAATTTGTTTATACATTTTCATGTAAGCCACAATATTTCATTATTCCTTCCCGTCATTATTTTAAGATAATTTAGTTTTTAAGTGTGTTAAACAAAAATCATGGTATGTAGTGCTGTAGAAGTACAGTGTTATACAAGGGCTTTCGCAATTTTTCAATCGTGTTAGAGCGAATCCGTGTTACAAGTTGCAGTGTTATATGAGGATTCCGCAATTTATCCTATCGTATTAGAGCGAAACTGTGTTGTAAGATGCCGTGCAGTAGGAGGGCTACCTGTACAACATGCTATGTAAATGCCAGAGAGATTTTCTTTGTTTATCAAATATACAATTCGTTGGTCATTTTTCTACAAAAAGGGTTTTATTTCATGTAAAATATTATCAATAAATGTTATTATACAACAAAAATGCTTATTGTGTGCTTATTTCTACCAAAAACCTCACCAAAAAAGAGATCGGGTCGGATCAGACCCGACCGTATTTCGTCTCAAACCTCTGTATCGTTTGAGGGTTAAAGGAACGGAATTAATGTATTCGCGGGACGATGGCCGAATGGCTAGTGCGCTGGCATAGGTACCAGAGTCTGTGGATTCGAGTCCCACTGTTGGTATGGATGTTTGTAGTCGTTCGGAATCGGCTTTAAGTGGTAGGTCCCGGCCTAATTAGCCTTCGTGTAGCAAACAGCCTTCGTATTAGCCTTCGTGTAGACCACAGCGATCGACTAAAAGTATACGTTTGAAGTTGCCCCTGTACAGACTAAATGTATGTTGAAACTTAGGAAGGCTTTGGTTCTTAACCATGACTAGCTGCAATTCAACAGTCGCCATTAAGGATTTGGAATATAGCTTCTGGAATGAGTCCACTTCAGCCGTAATTGGTAACATGCCTTGCCAGTATAAAGAGCGGGTGAATGACTTTTGGCTAGTCTGATATGCGTGTCTAATGTAAGCTTTATTACAGCACTGATGTACACCGTACATACATACGTGTAAAATGTTTCGAGAAAATTCTCTCTGCTAGTAACCAATATAAAACTTAAAGAGTTTAAAAAAAAGGCCACAGAAACTTAAATATGAAGGTACAACGAAGTTATATGTACCCTTCTACTAGATAAAGGAATAAGTAAATACGTGTGTCTTTGTTGAAAACAATTATTCATGATCAATAGTAACTTTTACCATGTTTTTATTAACACGCTTTCTTGTTTGTTTGTGTGTGTGTTTGCCCTGCACAAATCTTGCAATCGATTTTTAACTAACTTCCCTACTAGCTAGACATTTGAAACTTTTAGAATAGCTCAGAACACGATGACAATGCATTCTTTTGATAATTTTAGCCATATTTAAGCAGCATTGAATTCATTTTAAGTTAATTTTGTTTTGTAGAAAGGTGCAGCCATCTATTGGTCGGGACGGGAACGAAAAGTTAAACGCAAGTTAACTTCCAATTCCCGAGCTAAACGATTGATTACGCATTTGACACCGCTTTATTACGCATTTGATCATTTTCTTTCAAGTTGATGGTATAATTCATCAAAAAAAATTTAAAAAGAAATTATTAATACATAGAATTGTCAAGTTTATATGATTCAACAGAAAATTTAAAAACATGGTACATAAAATTTTTTTTTTTATCTTGTAATTATTTTTTTTAATTATTATTTTAGTTTTTTAAAATTTTTTATTTCGATTTTGAAAGCCAAAAATGTCAGTATATATAATTTTTAACATTTTTTTGCTCGGAAAGTTGGTTTCACTAACTTATAAAACTAGGTAGACTGAATTGCATATTAGACCATTAATTATATACAACATTCCATGCAAATGCCAAAGACATTTTCTTTGTTTAGCAAAATTACAATTCGTTGATCATTTTTTTCTACTAATAGGGATTTATTTCCTGTAAAATATTATCAATCAATGTTATTATACAGCAAAAATGGTTATTGTGCACTTATTTCTACCAAAAACCTCAAGAAAAAAGAGATCGGGTAAGATCCGACCCGACCGTATATTCTGTTTCGTCTCAAACCACCACATTAGAGGGTTAAAAATGTTTAATCAAGGATTCTGTGTCCTAACTCTACCTGATTCACTCACCTAAATGTTAACCTATGAAGAATATGTGTCCAAGGTTAGCCGACTTGGATTGAAAGATTTTTAAAAAATATTGTACTTCTTCATAGAGAAAGAAATTTGACACCTTGAGGCATTTTTCGTTTTTTAAAAAATGCAGTGGCGTAGCGAGCATAACTGGCGCCCGGGGCACGATACCTTTGTGGCGCCCCCCCTGAAAAACATATAGTAATATAATATATAGACCCTATATTGGCGCCTTCGATAAACATATAATAACATAATATATAGACCTTATATTGGCACTCCCCCCCCCCGAAAAGCATATAGTAACATAATATATAGACCTTATGTTAGTGCCCTTCCCTAAAAACATATAGTAATATAATACATAGACCTTATATTGGCACCCCCCACAAAATAATATAGTAATATAATATATATACCTTATATTGGCGCCCTTCCCGAAAAACATATAGTAATATAATATATAGACTTTATATTGGGGCCCTCCCCTGAAAAACATATAGTAATATAATATATAGACCTTATATTGGCATCCACCTCGAAAACATATAGTAATATAATATATGGATCTTACATTGGCGCCCCTCTGCGAGAGGCGTCCGGGGCATGATAGACCCCCTTGCCCCCCCTTTGCTACGCTACTGAAAAAATGCAAGCAATATGTTTGAATTTAAATTATCCGGGGGAAAAGGTCTGGTCTAGTGTGTTTCAATTGCTCCTAATTTCCTTTGGTGGACGAAATTTATAAAAATGAATCCTGTTTCAAGGTGAAGAAAAGTCCAGGCTATCTGAAAATACCACTTTTATTGGATTATCAGCATTAATGGAGCTGTCAATAATAGTAGTCACATTTTCTCCATAGGTTAACATGGAGGTGAGTGAATCCAATAGGGTTAGTATAAAGCAGCCTTGACCCTTCAGAGGGCGCGCCCGTGTACAAAGTGCAACATTTTCGTAACCTTGATTGGTTTGTTTTCACACGTAAGGTTTGAATATTCTAAGCTGTTTATATCGATAGATACACCCTTTCTAACGCATGTCTCCTATTCTGACCCATGTATTCCTTTCCCTTTATTGTTAGTCGTGATTTAACCGCGGTAAACCAGCGATGATACTTGATTACAATACGACAAAAGCAGGAGTTGATGTAGTCGATCCAATCTGCAGCTATTACACAGTATATCACGAAGATGGACAGTCTCATTGTTTTTTTTAGGTTTTTGGACATAATAGCAATCCATTCGCAAGTTGTCCTCAGATCCAACAAACCGGACAGTTTCGAAATAAGACGATTGTATTTGCATTCTTTGGCCTTTAATTATAAATATATCTCAATACTAGCTGAAAACCCGCGCTTCGCTACGGAGTACATTCAAATTAAATACAACGGTCAATGTATGCAATTAATGCCAAAAATATGTATAAATATATTTATAATAAATGCGACGATCAATGTATACAATTGATGTAATTAATATATATATATATATATATATATTTTTTTTTTTTTAAATCGTAAGGGATATTTATTTTTTTGGGATTATATCCAATCGTCTGCTGCATTAGAAAGAGAAAAAAAAAGTTTTTTGGTTTATTTATTTAGTTGTTATGCACGTGACGATAAATTTATTACCAGAAAAAGAAATCACGTGATCGGCATTTAATAAATTAAATTCTAAAAATAAATCTTTAAAAATTCACCAAGAATCAGAAATTTGAAGTAAAGGTTCGAAAACTATTTCATTTTACAGAAATTTTTAGGATATTTAACGTGACATAAATTTTATAACCCCTGAAATTATTATTTTAAATGCAAACTTAAAAAAAGTTACAATAACAGCTTAAAAATTTAATTTAAAAAAATCTACGAAGAATTTTTCAAAAATCTTTCTTAGTGCACCCCTACACCATAATAAGAATCGCCATGCAAAATTAGGTCCAGTGGTTTGGTCTGTGCGATGTATGTCAGTGAGTCAATGAGTCAGTTACGGAACTGTTTTATATATATAGATTATCAACATTTTATATCTTGTCATAAAACGCAGAATTATTATTTTCAACTTGAAAAAGAAAAGTTTATTACAAAAGGAATAATCAAGGTTGAAAGAGACGTTGCACTTTGTGGCACGCGCGCCTTCTGTTGTTCCGAAAATTTGCTCGCCCGCTGAAGGGTTAAACAAGTCTACATTTCGGCTTGCTAAACCTTCGTCAGGATGATACGTTTGGATAAAATTTTGTGATTCAACCCATTTAGAAAACATTTCAGCATGTGTGACGAGCAAACGTCGAGTGCTGAAGCATTTTTTTTTTCGCGTCGAAATGCGACGAGTAGAGATTTGACTGCATTAATAAATAATATTTAAAACTTCATAGAAAATATAATTTATTTACATACTGAATTACATAACTTTTACAATAACAATAAAACAGCACACACACGAAAGGCACGGGATTAGGATGATATGAATGATGTGTTAATTAAATTACATCGCACCGTCTGCTGGAACAGTGTTACATCTCCGAAATTTTCTATTTTGAGATAATTGCACCGCAATTGCCTTATAAGAAGTGCTTCTCATTCTCGAATAATGTTATAAGCCTAGTACCCACACAATCTCCTAGATGGCGCTTATTACCCTCTTCCACAACTAGGAGAGGGAACTTGCTCATGCGCGAAGAATAAAAATAAGATTTTTGTCGGTGCCTAATGTTGTATTAAAATGTTCCTGTAATAAAAATGGTCATTAAACTTTATTTCGAAAATGAATATTTTTATTTGAAAAGTAAATTACTATTTTTCTTCTAACCTGCTGTTCATGTTATCGAGGTTTTTTCCTTTGTATTGTGTAAAGTTCAGATAGATTGTGCATTAGCGTAGAGACATGACAGTGTTCACTCAAGCTTTTCATTCCCATGTTGACAAAATGAGGTTACTAGAAGACTGTTATATCTTGTAATTAAAATTAAAAATTCTGCTTTAGAAACTGAAAACAACTTTAAAAGTATATAGTTTTGCCTTCTGAAGAGATTCGAACAATAAGTTTTCCCAAAATTACCATAGGCATGCATAAAACAAGAAATAAAATTTCGACTTATATCTTCTTTAGGTCTACCTCAAAATATGGTTATTTTTAGTTGTAATATTCGTGTATATATATATATATATATATATATATATATATATATATATATATATATATATATGTGTGTGTGTGTGTGTGTATATGTATGTATATATAAAGATATATATATATATGTATGTGTATATGTATGTATATATATATATATACATACATATATATATATACATATATATATATATATATATATATATATATATATATATATATATATATAACGCATACATACATATACACATACGAAAGAAGTAAGCAACGATAAGTAATCCTACGTTTATTACCCGCGGTAGTTTCGTTAGAAGAGACTACCTGAATTTTTTTTTTTTTTAATTTATTTCACATGGTGTAGGAATCAAATCTAAGTTTACCTTCGCCTCTATTTTGAAATTTTGAAAAATATCATCTATAAATCTAAAATGTAATTTTATGTTCATTAGCAGAGGAGCTAGCTACTCTTCTAGCAGGGGTGCGGCATGACATGGGTCGGCAAGTGGTTCTTCATCCAATGACATTCGGATGCAAGCTCATGACATCGGGATACTTGATTCCATAATCTCCGAGATAAGGTTTGATATCCTCATAGGATGGAGTTGTCGGCACGTAGAAAGGGTCGATGAAGGACCTGATCCGGTCTTGGACGTCTTTGTCGTATTTCGGCGTGGGACCGTGCTTCAGGGGCCGAGACGGGAAGCCGAACCGTCTGTAGTAAATCGGGTGGTGATACGCCTCGCCCCAGATGAAACCGAAGGATGGCGTCATCAGCAGGCAAACCACTAATGCGGTGAAGATGGACTTCGTACTGGTGCACCTGGTATCGAACATTTTCTGGAAAGAAAAAGTAACGATTATGAATAATTTATTTGGAAATAAATTATGAATGATAACAAATTATGAATAAATTATGAATAATAATAAATTATGAATAAATTATGAATAATTTATTTGGAAATAAATTATGAATGATAATAAATTATGAATAAATTATGAATGATAATAAATTATTAATAAATTATGAATGATAATAAATTATGAATAAATTATGAATGATAATAAATTATGAATAAATTATGAATAATAATAAATTATGAATAATTTATTTAGAAATAAATTATGAATGGTAATAAATTATGAATAAATTATGGATAATTTATTTGGAAATAAATTTATCAGTAACCACCGCTTATAGTGATCAGTGGTTATAAGAATCACCTATTTATAAGAATCAATATCGCGAAAACATAAACAAATGTATTATTTCAATGTTAAAATTTTCGCTTTGAAGAATCAATCCACCGGTTTTAAGAATCAGTTTACACTCCTGAATTTCCTTTCATTTTTCCAAAAACGTCGCTTAAACGCTCAAAAGGCACGAAGTTCTTTCTTTTTTTATATATAGTCGTAAAATTCATCCCTTTCTTTTTTACACATAACATAATAGTTTCTCCTTAAACGCTTTAGCACAACACTGTCCTATTAGCTTGACCCAGGGGCATCTTTACCCGTCCGGGTCCGATTTCACTTTTCTCTTCTGACAAACAAAAATAGGAACTCTTTTTTTCCCACCTCCCACATCCTGGTTGCGGCTTCCTGGACCTTGAAGCACATAAATATCTACTATCTCTTAGGCAAACGTGACATTAGTAGAATCAGCACGTTATCGAACCGTGAAACGTAAGCTAGAAGGTGAATCTTCGTCTGAGACTAAGATTGAAAGAGGTATAAACAGCCTCCTGAAAACTTCATTACGTCAAACTACCATAGAAAACTTTTTCTTGCTCCCTTCCTGAAGTTGAAATGTTAAAAGTGTTAAGCAGGTATGTGGTAGCAAATATTGGATTTTTTTCTTCTCTTACTATAATCACGTGTATCTACTTATAGTTCTAGAAATTAAGTTGTATTTTTAAAATTATAAAAAATAATTTTAATAAAAGATAATTAACGTAAATTAAAGAGTATTTTATGGTAAATTATGTAATGTATGTATGGGTGTGTGTGTGCCTGTCCAAAAACCTAAATTTCGGCTATAAGAATCAACCGCTTATAAGAATCAAAAACAGTAATAAAAAAAGCCAATAATTCACCGCGGATTTATTGGTCATTTTATTATGGGAGCATGATATAGGTGGACCAGCATTGATATGAAAATGTTATATGTATGTATGACTAGTTGAAAACCCGCGCTTCGCTACGGAGTACATTCAAATTAAATACAACGGTCAATGTATGCAATTAATGCTAAAAAATAAATAAATATATATATTTATATTTATAATAAATGCGACGATCAATGTATACAATTGATGTAATATATATATATATATATTTCTAAAAAAATCGTAAGGGATATTTATTTTTTATTTGGATAATATCCAATCATCTGCCGCATTAGGAAGAAAAAAAATTTTTTTTTGTCTATTTACTTGTTATGCACGTGACGATAAATTTATTTAAAGTACCAGAAAAAGAAATCACGTGATCGGCATTTAATAAATTAAATTCTAAAAATTAATCTTTAAAAATTCCCTAAAAATCAGAAAATCGAGGTAAAGGTTCGAAAAAGATTTCATTTTAAAGGAATTTTTAGGATCTTTCTCGTGATATAAATTTTATAACCCTCAAATTATTATTTTAAATGCAAACTTAAAAAAAGTTGCAAAAATAGATTAAAAATTTAATTTTAAAAAGAATTTTTCAAAAATCTTTCTTAGTGCACCCCTACACCATAAGAAGAATCGCCATGCAAAATGTCAGCCCTTTAGGTCCAGCGGTTTGGTCTGTGCGTTGTATGTCAGTGAGTCAGTTACGGAACTGTTTTATATATATAGATAATAGATGAAAGTTATATGAATTGTCATTAGCACTGTGATAGGATTGTATATTGTGATAGTACTATTATGACTGTACGGAATATGTGCAGAAATTGTACATAGTGTTATTGATTGTTAGCTTAAAAGTATGAAATTGCGAGAATTTGATAAGCCTAATATAAATAGCCGATGTTGTGGCTGCCCAGTGGTACAGCGCGCTGGTTTTCGGTGCTGAGGGCGCTCGGATCGAATCCTGTCGTTGCGCCTCAAAAAATGCCTCCGTTTGTGTCGTCGCTTTATAGGGGGCAATTCTGTCCGCCTATAAGGTGCCCCCATAATGAAATGGACAGAAAACTGCGGCGTAGTATAGGCGAATGTTCCGCGACAACTGCCTCCGCATTAAAATAATAGCCGATGTAGTTATATTGGATGTTAAATGTTATACAGGAAGTAATAATAACTATTTGATACCCGTCAAAACATGACGGCTAGATAGTAAGTAAATGTACTAATACATAAATTATACTCATCATTGCCAGATGTTGAAAATCATAATAATGTGCAGAAACTAATTAATGTGTTTAAGCGGCATCGTGCTTAGTATCTAAAGCCAGATTTAAAAATGTCACTGAGCATGGGCAGAAAGCAATTTTTTAATGGTAAATTATCGCTCATTTAACAGCGCGAAAAAAACAATTTCCATGAGGTTTAGTCTGATATTTCACAAACGTAATTATCAAAAAAATATAAATGGCAGAGAGAGATCTAGAGAGACTGCTCGGAATAAACGTGTTTATCATTAAAACATGCCACTGAGCATGCGCAGAAATCAATATTTAATTGTACATTATCGCTAATTAATAGAAATTGCGGTTAGAAAAACCAAATTTGAGAAACCTACAGACTGCAATCTTTCGTTTAAGACCAAAATGAAGTAAATTGATGCAGTAGTTTTCTCTCACGGACTGCCCAAAAAGTCGACTTAGCAACTTAAATATCTAAATTGTTAAGAAAGTTTATGTAGGAAAGCGATAAGTTAATCGGCCTCCGGAGAATGGGGAGTGAAATTTGTAATCTATACTAATATATAAAGAGAGAGCAGATTTTGTACGTGGAGGGTAATCTCCGGAACCACTGCACCTATTTGAAAAATTCTTTCACTGTTTGAAAGGTACATTATTCCAGATGGACATAGGCTATATATTATGTATATCTGATCAGTAGAAATAAAGTTAGGGGGGATACTCTAGATTTGTGTGCACGGCCGCCATCTTGGATTTTCCCGCCAGGGTTTGGCGCATTTCGCATGGCGATAATTATTGCGTTCTGGTAAAAATAACCCAATGTCAAATTCTCTAATTTTAAGATCAAACAGTTATTTCTGATGTGATCTTTTAATTAGAGTATAATAATTTTAGGTCAGACCTTGGCCTTGACCTGGAAATCTGAGTCAAATTGACTATACTCAAAAGAGTAAATTATTTTTAAAACTAAGAGTCTTTTTGTTGAAAATTTTTGAATCCATTATCAGTTTTTCGTTAACTTATTAAATTTAAGTTGCTTTAAATTTTGTTTATCGATTGTCAATTAGTATACTATAATGATACACCATTTCATTTATTTGAAGTAAAAATTATCTGCGATCATTTTTCGTAAAATGTAAAATACAGTTTACATTTTAAATACAATATATTTTAAAATATTTTATAATTCCAAGTTGTAGTGGATTACAAATAAATTTAAATAACTGAAGTTCAACTTCTCTCTCCCCAGGAACCTAAGTTAAAAAGTTAGTTAAGGTTAAGTTATTGGTTTAGGAAAAGGGTTTTTTTTCTTATTTCCAACACAGCAGGATAAATGGTCAAATAATCCTTGTCCCGATTTTATTGTATGCACCAAATATTTGGTTAAGGTCAAATCTGAAGTAAAATTTCATTACCACAATGCCCTAACAAAAAAAAAAAAAAAAAAAAAAAAAAAAAAAAGAGAGGTTCTGGTTACTCACCATAAATTTATGGGTTCATAATTATTTTACATTTTTCAAAGCTGAATTTTAGATAATTTTTAAATTGCAAGTTATTTAGGTGGTACGAAAATGCTGTATTTTTTTTCTAATTAACAATATATTGGCATAATATTTTGGTGATTCATTGCTATTAGTCAAAGAGTTAGGGCAAACTGAATAGATGGCATTGAAATTTTATCTGTAAGTAAAATTCATTTGACCAAATTTTTCATATGGATCATAATTTGAAAAGGTAGTTTTTAATTAAAAATGACAAAAAATTATCTCAGTCCAACGATTAAATGATTTTTCAAAAATATTTCAAAGTTTCACAATTTAAAAAGGTCGTTTTTATTAAAAAAGCTAAAAGAAAAACCCAAAATTTCCAATATTTGAGAATGATTTTTTCAGAAAATGTGGTTTTTATCAAAAACCCAAAAATAAATCTAAGTCCAACGTTTAAATGATTTTTCAAAAATTTTTCTAAGTTTCATAATTTAAACAGGTGGTTTTTATTAAAAAAGGTAAAAAAATTCAAAGTCCAGCGTTTTGAAAACACCGCTTAAAACACATTGGCGAGAATTTTTCCACTCCTCAAAACACGGTAAAATCGCCAAGTTGGCGCAAAAAAATCCAAGATGGCGGACGTGCACACAATGAGGAATTTGCACATGTGGGGAAAATGCTCATTTCTATTTTTTATTAACAGATTGGTTATTAAATTGTTCGAAAACATCAATTAAAACGTACATATAGATCTAAATAATAAAAATTTTAAATTTAAAATAAGCGAAAAGTGTTGAAAAATCATGTGACCTCAAAACGCTACGTGATTGGTTCTGACGTCACTATGCCCCATGCTTCAATGTTTACATTTTTCTAGCGCGAGATTCTACGTTTCCTCCTCTTAAACTAACATTTTAAAATCATTTTTTTTCTAATTCGGTTTAATTTTTCTAATTTTAGTTTGTGGCTATTGTTTATTCCCCCTTATTTTAAAATTATATTCTATCGTCGTCTTTATTATTAGTTTTATTTCTGTTTTGTTTACCATGGCGTTATTACCCGGTTTTGCAAAAGGGCAATCTGACAACCTGCCTAAAATGGATTCATTTGCAGTGTTTTCCTTTTTGGGAAATAATCCAAGTTTTATGGGAGCAGAAATACGAGGATTTAAAGCTCAGAGGTATGTATATATTTGTTTGCATTTATTATTCTAGTTATGTAATGTAGATTGTAGAACGCTGACGTGCGTTGTACTTTACACAAACTTTAGAGTTAGACATTGTTTATGCATATTATTAAATTAATCTCGTACTCTAAAAGTTTAATATACAGCTTCTATTATTATTCATTCATCGTACATGTTTAATTTTGTAGAATTAATTAACACTGCAACATTACAAGTAGTGTCTGTTATAGGATATTTAGTAATTTCAATTGTCTATTAAAAAGTTGACAGAAATTAAAAACACTACCAAATTTACGAATGTGTGCAGTGTTCTGCATTCATATCATAGAAATATGTGTATTTTAAATGGTAAAGGAATTATAATAAATTTGAACTATGCATGATAATTAAACTTTTGACTAATCACATATTAAGTGGTGCAAAGAAACAAATGTTTACTACTCATACTAATTTTAAACAATCCTCTAACTCCATAATTTTGTGTTTTAAAAACACATTTTTAAATTAATGCTTTAGTACTTAGAAAGTTACTTTTACTTAGATCTGGACGAGAAGGCTATGGAGATAATGCTGTAGGATATGTTCAGGTAAAAAGGGATGGAGACATCTGTGCAGTCAATGCAAAGGTGACACCAAAACATAATGTCACAAAAAAGACCTATAGTGTGGAACTCAAGTTGAATGAAAAGGAAGAAAATGTCCTTTCCGTCCAATGCAATGACTGTGCAGCATCCTTGGGTGAGTTCCTTTATGTATTATATTTAATTTTATCTAAAAGTTTTAATGATAGTGTGTTTGGGGTAGATACAATAGACCATTCATGGTTAGCTTTCCCCGCTTTAAGTCATTTATAAATAATTAGTAATACTTCAGCAGTTATAAAAAAATCTTTTTAATACAATACTTTATACATTTTATGTAAAAAACTAGCACCCAAAACTAGTGTAAAAAGATTAATTAAAAATAAACTTACAAAATAATTAATATATTTTATGCTTTTGTCACATTTTGCACACAAATTGTATTTATTTTAAAATTTCATCACCTACCCCCAACCCATCGTCTGGTGAATTCCATTGTAACGGACGTTACATTCACACACAAAATAAATTATAAAAAGATTATGAGATGCATATTAATGCTTCAAAATAGGAGTACGTTATTTTTTCCTGATAAAACCAATACTAAAGATAAACTTGACAGGTTTCAAAATTTATTTCTGGTGTATTTAAGCTATAATAATAATAATAATAATAATAATAATAATAATAATAATAAAATAAAAAAAAATTTAAAAAAAAATTCTTTAATGTAACGGATGTTAATAAAATGGAACATCATTTGTACTATAGCGTCATAAGATAAAAAAAATCTGTGAATCTTATGTAAATTTGCTCAAAAATTTAAAAAATAACATCACAAGACATGCCTGTAATTTATCAGAACCTTGACATAAAAGTTCAGTCATTTTTTTCTATAATAAAAAATTTAAAAACTATTTGTAACAGACGTTACATATAATACATGATGTTGCAACTGTACCCTTAACTAGGCTATTTATATTCAAAACAGTCACAAACATGCATTTCTTTTACTTTTATAGATTTTACATAAATATTAAATTTACTCCAATTAAATTCAGTGGCATAATTTACGTAAGTAATAAGGTATAAAAATGATAATTTTACTTGCTAAAAAACTTACAAATAGATATTTTCCCATTACTTCCCCTACAAAACAAACTTAATGTAAGGGAAAAGCAATAATAGGTTCTAGTTCTAGAGGCCATAAGCTTTCCAATGATATATAACACTTAAGAATTTGTTTAAAATGATTTTCTTTCGTAATGGTTTCATGTTAGGTGGAATTCACCATCTGGAGAATATAAATTTGGCAAATCATCTGTATCATATTAAAACCCACAATTATAGCTAAATTTAAAAATTATTGAATGAAGATCCACTTACTGAGCATTTACAACTGTTTCAGCATCAAAGCTATTATCAAGTAACTGTATGTAATATACTTTAAGAGTTGTATATTGCATATCTCTGCTGTGAACAAACATTTTATAGACCACTATCCAGAATGCTAGTTTTTCTGAAGATATTCAGGTATATTCAAAATAATTTAATCTGATAGAGATAATATGGTAATTTAACGATTTTCAATTATGGATGAAAGTTTATTCATTTATTGAACACAGAAAAAAATTAAAGTCAGAAATAACAGCCTTTTATTTGAAACATCTTTCATAAAATCAAAATTTTAATGCAAATAAACATTTTACAATGATTATTCAAGTGAATAAAATATGATATTCTCGGAATATAGTTTTCATTTTTGCATTAAATGCTAGTTTAAATTTAACCTACAATAGTTTGATTTTTGTTAACTAAATTGTATATTAATATTTCTGAGGGTTTCTGTAAATATATTTTTTACAGGTGGATGTAAACATGCTGTAGCTTTGCTTATGTGGCTTCATAGACGGAGTGAAGAACCAGCAGTGACGTCAGTTTCGAGTTACTGGAAGAAGTCAAAACTTTCTTGTGTAGGCAATTCAATAAAATTCATTAAAGGGAAATATTTAGTAAAAAATAATTTGGAGCCTTTAATACCACAAGATGGCTCATTTCGAACAAAAGTTGTTGAAAAAAGCAGATTTTTAGAGAGACAGGACACTGTTCTCACTAAATATTATAAAATAAAAGACCGGTTCATTACCGGTATTTACCGTCGTGCTTGTGCAGCAAGGTACTATACAATATTTAAAATTTGCTTTAACACACTTTGACATCTTAAAAATAAAGAAAAAACACTAGATATCAAACTCAAACTACGCAATACAATCCAAACACCGAAGTAAACAAATTCGCTATGGAGCATTGTGACGTCACATGTATCCGCGTAGGAAAAGTAGCGTTTTTGAGACGAAGTAAATAGTGCGCGTTTAAAAACAAATTATGTTAACTTTTAGAGTTCTAAAACTAAAAAAAAGGATGCTTTCGATCATATTTTTCTATTTTCTATATCATAAATGCAAAATAAAAAAACGTGCAAATTCCTCATTATTAAGTAACGTAATATTAATTTGAATATTATTTTAGGTGCTTAAAATAATTAAAAAAACATTCTTTACTTAAAATCCTTTTTTCATTTTTGTATTTTTATTTCATCTCTTACTCTAATTTTGAGATACCAATGTGTATCTATAAACGTTTGTCAATTGTAAACGTTTATATTGTAAACGTCTATATTGTAAACGTTTTGTCAATTAAACGTTTCTCCAAGTGACAAACGTTTAATCTATATCTATCTATATATATAAAACAGTTCCGTAACTGACTCATTCATTCACTGACTGACTGACTGACATACAACGGACAGACCAAACCGCTGGACCTAAAGGGCTGAAATTTTGCATGGCGATTCTTCTAATAGTGTAGGGGTGCATTAAGAAAGATTTTTCAAAAATTCTTCTTAGATTTTTTAAATTAAATTTTTAAGCTGTTTTTTAAACTTTTTTTACGTTTGCATTTAAAATAATACATTGAGGGTTATAAAATTTATATCACGAGAAAGATCATAAAAAATCCTTCAAAATGAAATTTTTTTCGAATTTTTACCTCCATTTCCTGATTTTTCGTGAATTTTTAAAGATTAATTTTTAGAATTTAATTTATTAAATGCCGATCACGTGATTTCTTTTTCTGGTACTTTCAATAAATTTATCGTCACGTGCGTAACAACTAAATAGACAAAAAAAATATTTTTTTCTCTTTCTAATGCAGCAGACGATTGGATATTATCCAAAAAAAATGCATATCCCTTACGATTTTTTTATAAATATATATATATAGATAGATATTTTACATCAATTGTATACATTGATCATCGCATTTATTATAAATATATATATTTATTTTTTGGCATAAATTGCATACGTTGACCGTTGTATTTAATTTGAATGTACTCCGTAGCGAAGCGCGGGTTTTCAGCTAGTCTATATATATAAAACAGTTCCGTAACTGACTCACTGACATACAACGCACAGACCAAACCGCTGGACCTAAATGGCTGAAATTTTGCATGGCGATTCTTCTTATGGTGTAGGGGTGCACTAAGAAAGATTTTTGAAAAATTCTTCTTAGATTTTTTAAAATAAAATATTTAAGCTGTTTTGGTAACTTTTTTTAAAATTTGCATTTAAAATAATAATTTGAGGGTTATAAAATTTATATCACGAGAAAGATCCTAAAAATTCCTTTAAAATGAAATCTTTTTCGAACCCTTGCCTCGATTTTCTGATTTTTGGTGAATTTTTAAAGATTCATTTTTAGAATTTAATTTATTAAATGCCGATCACGTGATTTCTTTTTCTGGTACTTTAAATAAATGTATCGTCACGTGCATAACAACTAAATAGACAAAAAAATATTTTTTTTCTTTCTAATGCAGCAGGCGATTGGATATTATTATGCAATAGAAAGAAATATATAGAAAGCAGCAGGCGATTGGATATTATTATGCAATAGAAAGTCTATATATATAAAACAGTTCCGTAACTGACTCACGGACATACAACGCACAGACCAAACCGCTGGACCTAAATGGCTGAAATTTTGCATGGCGATTCTTCTTATGGTGTAGGGGTGCACTAAGAAAGATTTTTGAAAAATTCTTCTTAGATTTTTTAAAATAAAATATTTAAGCTGTTTTGGTAACTTTTTTTTAAAATTTGCATTTAAAATAATAATTTGAGGGTTATAAAATTTATATCACGAGAAAGATCCTAAAAATTCCTTTAAAATGAAATCTTTTTCGAACCCTTGCCTCGATTTTCTGATTTTTGGTGAATTTTTAAAGATTCATTTTTAGAATTTAATTTATTAAATGCCGATCACGTGATTTCTTTTTCTGGTACTTTAAATAAATGTATCGTCACGTGCATAACAACTAAATAGACAAAAAAATTTTTTTTCTTTCTAATGCAGCAGGCGATTGGATATTATTATGCAAAAAAATATCCCTTACGATTTTTTTCTAAATATATATATATATATATATATATATATATATATATATATATATATATTTACATCAATTGTATACATTGATCGTCGCATTTATTAGAAATATATGTATTTAATTTTTTTGGCATTAATTGCATACATTGACCGTTGTATTTAATTTGAATGTGCTCCGTAGCGAAGCGCGGGTTTTCAGCTAGTATATGTATAGTTTTAAATCAACGCCTGATAGTCATCGGATATATTCGAAACATCTAGTTCAGCGAACATTGTTTTCAAAATGACCATTAATTTGGCGACTTTTTTATGCGTAGCGCCGGACGACTCTCGCCGACCACCGGTTTGGAACCACTGGCATGACGTATAAAGCAATTAAATGGAGAAAACATTTAAATCAGTCACCCGGCTTTCAACACAAATAAAGCGGCAAAGGGAAGAGTCCTCATGTTTTCGCCTCCGTAAAGACTAAATCCAACTTCATAGGGCGCGCCCGTGTATAAAGTGCAACATTTTCATAATTTTGAATGGTTTGTCTATATATATAAAACAGTTCCGTAAGTGACTCATTCATTCACTGACTGACTGACATACAACGCACAGACCAAACCGCTGGACCTAAAGGGCTGAAATTTTGCATGCCGATTCTTCTAATAGTGTAGGGGTGCACTAAGAAAGATTTTTCAAAAATTCTTCTGAGATTTTTTTAAAATTAAATTTTTAAGCTGTTTTTTAAACCTTTTTTTTACGTTTGCATTTAAAATAATACATTGAGGGTTATAAAATTTATCTCACGAGAAAGATCATAAAAATTCCTTCAAAATGAAATTTTTTTCGAATTTTTACCTCCATTTCCTGATTTGTGGTGAATTTTTAAAGATTCATTTTTAGAATTTAATTTATTAAATGCCGATCACGTGATTTCTTTTTCTGGTACTTTCAATAAATTTATCGTCACGTGCGTAACAACTAAATAGACAAAAAAAAAATTTTTTTTTCTTTCTAATGCAGCAGACGATTGGATATTATCCAAAAAAATGCATATCCCTTACCATTTTTTTATAAATATATATATATAGAT
This sequence comes from Dolomedes plantarius, assembly GCA_907164885.2. NCBI lineage: Eukaryota > Metazoa > Arthropoda > Arachnida > Araneae > Dolomedidae > Dolomedes > Dolomedes plantarius. The sequence continues at coordinate 67,794 of CAJRAI020000143.1, forward strand.
AGATATATATTTTACATCAATTGTATACATTGATCATCGCATTTATTATAAATATATATATTTATTTTTTGGCATAAATTGCATACGTTGATCGTTGTATTTAATTTGAATGTACTCCGTAGCGAAGCGCGGGTTTTCAGCTAGTTTTTACAAGTAAGGTTTGGATGTTCTAAGCAGTTTCTATTTATAGCTACTCCCTTTCTAATGCATGTCTGATTATCTGACCCTTGTATTCCTTTCCATTCATTGTTAATCGTGATTCGCAACAGAGGATTCTTCTATTTGTTGCACTCTGTGCACAGCGCGCCTGGTCATGTAAGAAAAAATTCCTTATTTTATTTTTGGTTATTTCGCTAAAATAATTCTAAGCATTTACATAGTTTCTTTTCTTTAATTATAAATTTAAAAAGGCTAATCAAATAAATGTCCTGATGAAGTTTTAAATGCTAAATAATTATTAATAATTTTGCTCCCGATGTTGAAAGTAATTTTACTTTTCGTAGCATAGGAACACTATGTTCCTATGCTACGTAAAAAAATAAGGGAATCATACTTTTGTCGACAAAGCATGATGATGCAACAGTGGATGACGATTCTGGTAAACCAGCGATTATTCTGGATTACAATGCGACAAAAGCAGGAGTTGATGTAGTGGATCAAATGTGCAGCTATTACACGGTATCCTGCATATTCCGAAGATGGACTCTCTCGTTGTATTTTTTAGGTTTTTGGGCATAATAGGAATCCATTCGCAAGTTGTACTTAAATCCAATAAACCGGACAATTTTGAAAGAAGGCGAACGTATCTGCATTCTTTGGCTTTAGAACTTCTCGAAAGTCACTTGAAGTCCCGGGCAAATATTCTATCTCTTCCTCCAGACATAACTGGATTCTTACTAAAATATAAAGTGGAAACTTCCCGAGAAGCAGAACCAGAGGTGTCGGCATAAAAAAAAAAACAGGAAAGTGTAATATATGCGGACGGCTAAATAATGTAACTGCCACGATAAAGTGTGTTAAATGTAATAGTTTTTCATGCAAGTCGCATTGAAAAATCCGTAATATATGTTTGCGATGTGAAAAAATTGTAGAAAACCGAAGAGAATTGAAAAAATTATTTGTGTTTTAAAAATAAATTTTAATTTTTTATGAAAATTTCTTCTTATTCACTTTTGGCCTTTAATTATAAATAATCTCGATATTATCAACATTTTATATCTTGTCATAAAACTCAGAATTATTATTTCCAATCTCTCTATTCTAAAAAAAACTCTATTGGGAAAAAAAAGTTAATTACAAAGGGAATAATCAAGGTTTAAAGAGATGTTGCACTTTATGCAACGCGCGCCTGGTGGTGTTACAAAAATTGGAGCGCCAGCTGAAGAGTTAATCACGTTTTAAACCCTTTCAACCGTTCAAAACGGAGTATTTATTCGTTTTCAAAACCATCTTAAAGTGATCCTTAAAAATACTTTGTCCTTAAAAAGCATACATTTATAATCATATGCTCATAATAATTGAGAATCATACATTTAAAATATAGTCCTTTTCAAAACAGTTTACCACTTAATAAGATAAAATAATGAGAAAAATTAATTTTGTTTATCTTTAAAATGAATTTTTCAACAGTCGTATATCGTTAAAATTAATTTTGCATGCATACCTTTAACCTCATCTATGTTATAAAAGCTACGCACACCATTAGAGTTGTGTTGTAACACTACTTAACACCATCGAAAATTTCTCTACACTGAATCGCAAAGTATAACTAGAGTAATACTTTTTACTTAACGTAATATATGGACAAATTAAGTACTATAGGTGAAACTAAAAACTGTTCACAAATGATTCACAAAATCCTGCAATACATCAAGATGAAAAACCGTTATTGTTTGTGTCAAACACGGCTAGTGGATTCAGCTTATGTCTGGCGGCGCGTGACGTCAGTTGCTGCCACAAATTTCCTAGATTAGGGTCGATATCATGGCAACTAACGTTATTTGTATTTTAGAAACAGTGCATATCGTCGTAAATTCGGGTAGAAGAATATGACTGTTGTCAGTCATTGAGGTTTAATGATTTCCCATGGCCATTTACATGAACATTCTTTATATTCATTTCATCCTATAATGTAGACGCACAGATATACTCATTTACATCTTGAAAACTCAGCGCAGATTAATGTCGTTCAGCAATTAGGACAGAAAAATGCATACCGGATATGGAATATTATGATCAATTTTCTTTATTTGCGAATATTAGACTTATTTGAATAAATATTGTAAAAGACGAGAAAAAAATTCTTATATTCAAGTACATCTGGCCAAAATAAAACTCTAGAACAGGGATTCCCAACCTTTTTCCTACATCGACCCCTTTGAAAAGAATGATTTTCTTCATCGACCCCCTCACATTGTTCTCTATAATATACAGCGTACAACATAATTATAATACTAATCTATATATATAAAACAGTTCCGTAACTGACTCATTCATTCATTCATTCATTCATTCATTCACTGACTGACTGACATACAACGCACAGACGAAACCGCTGGACCTAAAGGGCTGAAATTTTGCATGGCGATTCTTCTTATAGTGTAGGGGTGCACTAAGAGAGATTTTTGAAAAATTCTTCTTAGATTTTTTTAAATTAAATTTTTAAGCTGTTTTTTTTACTTTTTTTAAGTTTGCATTTAAAATAATAATTTGAGGGTTATAAAATTTATATCACGAGAAAGATCATAAAAATTCCTTTAAAATGACATCTTTTTCGAATCTTTACCTCCATTTCCTGATTTTTGGTGAATTTTTAAAGATTAATTTTTAGAATTTAATTTATTAAATGCTGATCACGTGACTTCCTTTTCTGGTACTTTCAATAAATTTATCGTCACGTGCATAAAAACTAAATAGACAAAAAATAATTTTTTTTTCTTGCTAATGCGGCAGACGATTGGACATTATCCAAAAAAATATTAAAATACAGTAAAAGAAATGTTCTAGAAACTGTACTATATTAACTGTACTATATTCTTTAGTATTCTTTATATTAGATTTAATTTGAATATCTTCTTCTACATTATTTTGTCTATAAAAATATCCCTTACGATTTTTTTATAAATATATATATATTTTACATCAATTATATACATTGATCGTCGTATTTATTATATATATATTGGCATTAATTGCATACATTCACCGATGTTTTTACTTTGAATGTACTCCGTAGCGAAGTGCGGGTTTTCAGCTAGTCTATATATATAAAACAGTTCCGTAACTGACTCATTCACTGACTGACATACAACGCACAGACCAAACCGCTGGACCTAAAGGGCTGAAATTTTGCACGGCGATTCTTCTTATAGTGTAGGGGTGCACTAAGAAAGATTTTTGTAAGATTCTTCTTAGATTTTTTTAAATAAAATTTTTAAGCTGTTTTTGTAACTTTTTTTAAGTTTGCATTTTAAATAATAATTTGAGGGTTATAAAATTTATATCACGAGAAAGATCATAAAAATTCCTTCAAAATGAGATCTTTTTCGAATCTTTACCTCCCTTTTCTGATTTTTGGTGAATTTTTAAAGATTAATTTTTTAGAATTTAATTTATTAAGTGCTGATCACGTGATTTCTTTTTCTGGTACTTTAAATAAATTTATCGTCACGTGCATAAAAACTAAATGGACAAAAAAATATTTTTTTTTCTTGCTAATGCGGCAGACGATTGGACATTATTTTGTCTATAAAAAAATCCCTTACCATTTTTTTATAAATATGTTTTTTTTACATCAATTGTATGCATTGATCGTCGTATTTATTATAAATATATATACATATTTATATTTTTTTGGCATTAATTGCATACATTGACCGTTGTATTTAATTTGAATGTACTCCGTAGCGAAGCGCGGAGTACATTCAAATTTGTACGCTTGTACAATTCAAATTTGTACATTTCGCGGGTTTTCAGCTAGTAATCTATATATATAAAACAGTTCCGTAACTGACTCACTGACTGACTCACTGACATACAACGCACAGACAAAACCTCTGGACCTAAAGGGCTGAAATTTTGCATGGCGATTCTTCTTATAGTGTATGGGTGCACTAAGAGAGATTTTTGAAAAATTCTTTTTAGATCTTTTTAAATTAAATTTTTAAGCTGTTTTAGTAAATTTTTTTAAGTTTGCATTTAAAATAATAATTTGAGGGTTATAAAATTTATATCACGAGAAAGATCCTAAAAATTCCTTTAAAATTAAATCTTTTTCGAATCTTTACCTCCATTTTCTGATTTTTGGTGAATTTTTAAAGATTCATTTTTAGAATTTAATTTATTAAATGCCGATCACGTGATTTCTATTTCTGATACTTTAAATAAATTTATCGTCACGTGCATAACAACTATATAGACAAAAAAATATTTTTTTCTAGCCATGCGGTAGACGATTGGACATTATTTTGTCTATAAAAATATCCCTTACGATTTTTTATAAATTTATATATTTTTTTCTACATCAATTGTATATATTGATCGTCGTATTTATTATAAATATATATGTATATATATATATATTTTTTTTGCCTTTAATTGCATACATTGACCGTTGTATTTAATTTGAATGTACTCCGTAGCGAAGTGTGGGTTTTCAGATAGTTGCACATAAAACACTTAAAGATAACAATTTGACTAAGAATGGGAACAAAAAATCAGAAAAAGTGGTTCATTAGGTTTATGTTTTGCTATTTTTGTACTATTTTCCTTTTTGATTTCACAAATATAAACAACATTTCATATACACAGATTGTAACTGCACAACATCGCCAAGCGAAAGACGAAACTGCTTCTGATTGGTTGAATCGGTGGGACACATGTGCTGTTTGGGGTCCCGTGGATTTCCCCAGTTCTGCCTAGTGTTGGTGCACAAATGAAAGCCGACGGCGGCATTCCAGGCATATAAAAAAGCGTCATGACATTCAAATTTAGATGCGCGGATCACTCCGCCCTATGCAAATCTATATTTATACGTATTAAAGCGAATATTATCTAATAATTACATTCCTAAAAGAATTAAATTTAATTTAAAAAATTATCATAGATCTCCAATAGATCCCTGGATTACTACAGACCCTTTTTTAAACTTTCATAGACCACCAAGGGGTCAATCTGGACCCCTTTGGTATCCCTGATCTAGATCAATAGTTCCCAAGCGTTGTGCAGTGGCACTTCAGGGCAGTGGCTTAGCAAAGGGAGGGGGGCAAGGGGGGTCTATCATGCCCCGGGCACCACTCGCAGAGGGGCGTCAATGTAAGATCCATATATTATATTACTATATGTTTTTCAGGGGAGGGCCCCAATATAAGGTCTATATATTATATTACTATATGTTTTTCGGGGAGGGCGCCAGTATAAGGTATATATATTATATTACTATATTATTTTGTTGGGGGGCGCCAATATAAGGTCTATATATTATATTACTATATGTTTTTAGGGGAGGGCACCAACATAAGGTCTATATATTATGTTACTATATGCTTTTCGGGGGGGGAGAGTGCCAATATAAGGTCTATATATTATGTTATTATATGTTTATCGAGGGCGCCAATATAGGGTCTATATATTATATTACTATATGTTTTTCAGGGGGGGGGGCGCCACAAAGGTATCGTGCCCCAGGCGCCAGTTATGCTCGCTACGCCACTGCTTCAGGGTGCCGTGAGATAGGACATTATGTCCTTTATAGCGCTGCCTTCTAGATGCAGGTATAAAATACCCTTATCATCCTAGATGCGCATGCATCTAGTAGGCGACGCTCATAAATAATTTTTCATCACAGACCGAATGAAAAACCGCAGCATTTCGTGTGCTTTTTATCAGTTTTAACAGGAGATATTTGGATTTTAGAGTGCAATATCTCCATGAAAATTCTAAGATGGCTGGGATTTAAAGCTCGTTTTAAGTATGGCAATATATATACGTATGCTCTCTCTTATTACCATGTTTTTATTAACTCGCTTTCTTGTTTGTTTGTTTGTCCAGTACAAATCTTGTAATCGATTTTTAACTACCTTCCCGACTAGCTAGACATTTGAAACTTTTAGAATAGCTCGGAACACGATGACAATGCATTTTTTTAATACTTTTAGCCATCTTTAAGCAGTATTGAATTCATTTTCAGTTAATTTTGTTTTGTAGAATGGTGCATCCATCTATCGGCCGAGAGGGAAACAAAAACTTAAACGCAAGTTAACTACCAATTCCCGAGCTAAACGATTGATCATTTGATCATTTTCTTTCAAGTTCATGGGATAATTCATCAAAAAATTTTTTTAAAAAGTATTTATTAATACATAGAATTGTCAAGTTTATATGATTCGACAGAAAATTTAAAAACATGGTGTATGAAAAGTTCTTTTTATCTTGTAATTATAAACACACTACTTTATGTACTATCTTAGAATCAATAGAAAAGCAAATTGTTCTTTCTTTATTATTCTCGTTTCGCTTGATGTTATCAACCCAGTAACAACGAACTTATTCAAAAGCTGGCATTTCCAACTTTGTTTTTGAAGTGTCTTAAAATAAATTGCCAGAGAGTTTTCCTTGTGCTCATACGTTCTGGACTTATAGGGTATGCAATTATTTCAGCCTCGTCTGAGACACTTACTTCTCTCCTTAACAAGAGAAATGAAAGTAAGAGTCAACGCTCCTATTCGAAACATCCCCTTACGTGCTTTTTCCTTGTTAATCCTCAGATTCCTGTAGTATGATAGGCAGTTAAGCATGCTACACGCAACAGGAATCTCTTCAACAGCTCAGCAAAAGATTACCGCCGAAAATACAGTGATTGAAGCACTAATGCCCTAAACGCAAGACAGCTCACGTTTGCTAACGAATCGGAAAAATTGGAACGGAAAAAAAACCCCGCGAGAACGTTCTTTGTTTACGGAAAAAATTAATTTTTTGAGACAGGACTTTATTTAAATCAGGGCCTATAAGGATCAAGCAATGTTAACTAGCAATTCCCCAATCTACCGCTTAGTTACCTGCAACGGAAATGAGTTAAATTGATCATGAAATTTAAGGCAAAGGGAACGCTTTAAAGTTTAAAAAATAGTACTTAAATATTAAACGAATTTGTGAGATAAACTCATCGTAAAGCTAATGAAAAAGGTTAATATAGAAAATATCATTCAAAATAATAAATATATGTAACAATTAAGATATCAAAAGTTTTATTTTCATGCTTTTGCCATTACTTTTATGTTAATTTCTTTAAAAGGTAAGTTAAAACTTTTATGTTAATTTCTTTAAAACATAAATTAAAACTTTTATGTTAATTTCTTTAAAACATAAGTTAATAACTTTTATGTTAATTTCTTTAAAACATAAGTTAATAACTTTTATATAAATTTCTTTAAAAGAAAAGTTAAAACTTTTATGTCAATTTCTTTAAAACGTAAGTTAAAACTATTATGTTACTTTCTTTGATAGATAAATAAAAACTTATGATAATTTCTTTAAAACATAAGTAAAAGCTTTTATGTTAATTTCTTTAAAACATAAAGTAAAACTTTTATGTTAATTTCTTTCAAAGAAAAAGTTAATTCCTTTAAAAGTATAATATACGAAGATAAAAAAGACAGACATCGATAACACAGGCAGCTTTGATAATAGATTAAAATGTACCAACCAGGCAAATGGAAAAAATTAACTTGTAATACAACAGATATCTTATACAGTGTTACTCTTGAATAACTTTACATTTCAAAACAGAAAATTCTTATTACATTAAACAGCAGATACACAAAAGACGGGAATATATATATACATTTACAGGCAACAGCAGATACACAAAAGACGCTTAAAAGCAGACTTCTAGTAATTTTTAAAACTCACAATTTTTTAAAAAACCGAAGAAGAATATCAAACTGTCTCTGCATAAGACTGAAAATTGCAACAACTGAACAAGAAAATTTTACAGGGAAAATAAATAAATAAATAAATAAATAAATAAATAAATATATATATATATATATATATATATATATATATATATATATATATATATATATATTTATATATATATATATATTTATATATATATATATATATATATATAGATTTATCTATATATATATATATATATATATATATATATATATATATATATATATATATATATATATATATATATATTTATATATATATATATATATATTATATATATATATATATATATATTTATATATATATATATATATTTATATATATATATATATATATATATATATATATATTTTATATATATATATATATATATATATATATATATATATATATATATATAATATATATATATATGTGTGTGTGTGTGTGTGTGTGTGTGTGTTCTGTGGCGTTATGGCAGATGTTGAAACCTCATTTTTTTCATGTTGAAATTAAATGGTTTCATGGCAAATTAAAAAAATAACTTTTGCTATGAAATATAAAAAAGCCCAATTAAACTTTTCAATCCAAATATTCTTTAGTCAATACTCATATCCAACCTCAACCATATGGCTTGTCTTCAGTGAAAATTTTCAATTAGAGACTAAAATTTTGGGGGAGGGTTGAAAAAAACTCTATTATACATAACAGCATTTGCCAATACGAATAACTTAGTATTATTTCATAATTTCACATATCATCTTTTGCCGTATTAAAGAACCAATTTTAAGTGTGAACTATCAACTTAAAACATAAAATTGAATTCTTCGGACATATCAACATATGCCATAACGCCACAGATATATATATATATATATATATATATATATATATATATATATATATATATATATATATATATATATATATATATATAGTGTCTAAACTAGGCAGGGGCAACAGGGGCACTCGCCCAGGGCCCACTTGGAAGGGGGTCCAAAAAATCTCGTACCTAAACACAGATCAAATTTGCATTTGATTACTCTCGGCGATCAACAATGACAAACACATATCATACATGCACACCACAATGGGCAAAAACACATAACAACAAATTAAAGGTAATATATTGCACATAACAAGTACAACAAAAATAACTGTATATATAACAATCATATATTGTATATACTTGGTTAAAATATTGCAGTATATATTCCAAGCATTCAAAAGTAAAAGCAAATATTTGCAAATATAATGTCTAAGCATTACTTAGCCACAGATCAAATCCTCATTCGATTACTCTCGGCGATCAACAATGACAAACACACTTCACACATGCACACCACAATGGGAAAACATAAACAGATAAATATTGCATATACACTCATGGACAAAAAAATTAGCGCACCAAGAAATAATTGCGGGATTGCAACGAAACTTGCAATGAAGGTACATGTCGGGGAGATATGCAAATGATTAGAAATGCAGCGTGATTGCGCATTACGTATAGCCGGTAGAGGGCGTTAAACATCGTACTCTGTGGAGTATAAAACAGGTAACCAAAGCTTGTTTGAGTGTGCTGAATCATTTAAAAAGGAAGAGCTGAGATAGACATGCCATTATTCTGTGTCCGAAGACAATATAAGCAGTTGTCGCAGTTTGAGAGGGGGAGAATCGTCGGGATGATGGAAGCTGGGTGGTCAGCTAGGCGAGTAGCTCGTCAATTAGGCCGCTCTGATTGTGTTGTGAGGAGGTGTTGGGACCAGTGGACCCGAGAGATGTCATGTACACGAAGACCAGGCTCAGGACGCCCTCGACAGACCAGTCGTCGAGAAGACCGCCACATCGTAAGAAATGCACGCGTACAGCCAACTGCTTCATCGGCCGTCATCCAGGCACAGGTAGCACCTTCACTAGGGGCCTCTGTGTCTTCTAGAACCATACGAAGGCGCCTGGCTGAAGGACAGTTGGTATCGCGGCGCCCATTACGTGTGCTGCCCTTGACGCCCACCCATCGACGCCTCCGATTGGAGTTTTGCCGCGCACGAGGAAACTGGACTGCAGCGGAATGGAACCAGGTCGTCTTTAGCGATGAATCCAGATTCAATCTCGGCAGTGATGACAATCGTGTTCGTGTGTGGAGAGCCCGTGGTGAACGCTTCAATCCTGCCTTTGCTGTACAGCGACACATCGCTCCCACAGCTGGTGTGATGGTATGGGTTGCCATTGCCTACAATACACGGTCACCCCTAGTATTGTTCCGTGGCACCATGACAGCCCAGTGGTATGTTCATGAAATCCTGCAACCACATGTGTTGCCACTCATGCAATGGCTCCCAGGAGCCATTTTTCAACAAGACAATGCTCGGCCTCATACGGCAAGGGTGTCACAAGACTGTCTCCGCATTGTTACTAGCCTTCCTTGGCCTGCCCGATCCCCAGATTTGTCTTCAATCGAGCATATCTGGGATCATTTGGGACGACGAGTTGGGCATCCCACGAGTTTGAACGAACTAGAGGCAAGGTTACAGCAAATATGGAACGAAATGTCTCAAGACGTCATACAGAACTTGTATGACTCAATGCCCGATCGTATCGCATCGTGCATTCGTGCTAGAGGGGGTCCAACGGAGTATTAACTCCTCCGTTCTTTTGCCTTTTTCTCTGAAATAAATTATCCTTTTTCTTTGATTTTCTTATCATTTACTTATATCAAAGTAGTCATTACGTATGTAAAATTTCGTTTCATTTTTACTACTCCTTCTTGGTGCGCTAATTGTTTTTGTCCATGAGTCAATTTGCTTAAAATGTTTTTTGCAGATTTCAAGCATTTTCAAGTAAATTCAAATATTTAAAAGCGTAATACATAAACATCTCGTAGTTAACCACAAATCAAATCAAATATGATTACTGTCGGCGATCAACGATGACTAACACACATCACACATGCACACCACAGTGGCAAACACAAACAGATAAATATTGCATATATTTGCTTCAAATATTTCTTTGTATACTTGTAGCATTTAAAAAGTAAATGCAAATATTTGCAAGCATACTACATAAAGATCTCGTACTCAACCCCAGATCAAATCTGCAACTGAATACTCTAGGCGATCAATGATGACTAACACACATCACCACAATGGGCAAACACACACTACAGATAAATACTGCATACATATACAGTGATTTCCGCTTATAAGAATCACGTTTGTTATTACTGTTTTTGATTCTTATAGCCGAAATTTTGGTTTTTGGACAGGCACATACACACCTATATATACATATATTAAATAATTTACCATAAAATACTCTTTAATTTACGTTAATTATCTTTTATTAAAATTATTCTTTATAATTTTAAAAATACAACTTAATTTCTAGACCTATAAGCAGATACACATGATTATAATAAGAGAAGAAAAAAATCCAATATTTGTTACAACGTACCTGCTTAACAGTTTTAATATTTCAACTACAGGAAGGGACCAAGAAAAAGTTTTCTACGATAGTTTGACGTAATGAAGTTTTCAGGAGGCTGTTTATACCTCTTTCAATACCAATAGTCTCAGACGAAGATTCACCTTTTAACTTCCTTTTCACGGTTTGATAACGTGCTGGATCTACTAATGTCACGTTTGCCTAAGTGATAGTAGACACCTCGCCGAATATTTATGTGTTTCAGGGTCCAGGAAGCCGCAACCAGGATGTGGGAGGTGGGGTAAAAGAGTCCCTATTTTTGTTTGTCAGTGGAGAAAAGTGAAATCGGACCCGAACGAGTAAAGATGCCCCCGGGTCAAGCTAATAGGACAGTGTTGTGGTAAAGCGTTTAAGGGGAAACTATTATGTTATGTCTAACAAAGAAAGGGGTGAATTTTATGACTATATTCCATCCCATCTTATCAATCTTTCTTTTTAAAAAAAAGAAAGAACTTCGTTCCTTTTGAGGGTTTAAGTGGCTTTTTCGGAAAAATGAATGGAAAGCGAAGAGTTTAAACTGATTCTTAAAACCGGTGGATTGATTCTTTAAAGCGAAAATTTTAACATGGAAATAATACATTTGTTTTTGTTTTCGCGATATTGATTCTTATAAACGGTTGATTCTTATAACCACTGAACACTATAAGCGGTGGTTACTGTATGCCTAAAATGTCTTTGTATATTTGAAGTATTTAAAAAGTAAATGCAAATATTTGCAAACGGAATACCTAAGCAACTCATACTTCACCAGAGATCAAATCTTTGGGCGATCAACAATGACAAACACACATCACACATGCACACCACAATTGTAGAACACAAACAGATAAATATTGCATATATTTACTTAAAATATTTCTTTGTATATTTCAAGTATATAAAAGTAAATTCAAATATTTGAAAGCATAATACATAAATATCTCGTACGTAACCACAGATCAAATCTGCATCCGATTACTCTCGGCGATCAGCAATGACAAACACACATCACACATGCACACCACAATGGGAAAACAGAAGCACATAAATATTGCATATATTTGCTTAAATATTTCTTTGCATATTTCAAGCATTTAAAAGTATATGCAAATATTTGCAAACATAATATCTTAGCATTACATAGCCGCAGATCAAATCCGCATTCAATTACTCTCGGCTATCAACAATGACAAACACACTTCACACATGCACACCACAATGGGCAAACACATACTACAGAAAAATATAGCATATATTTCCTTAAAATATTCCTGTGTATATTTGAAGCATTTAAAAAGTAAATGCAAATATTTGCAAACATAATACCTAAGCATCTCATACCTAAGCACAGATCAAATTCGCATTTGATTACTCTCCGCGATCAACAATCACAAACATATTTCACACATGCACACCACAATGGGAAAACACAAACAGATAAATATTGCATATATTTGCTTAAAATATTTCTTTGTATATTTCAAGTATATAAAAGAAAATTCAAATATTTGAAAGCATAATACATAAACATCTCGTATTTAACCACAGATCGAATCTGCATCTGATTACTCTCGGCGATCAACAATGACAAACACACATACACATCACAATGGACAAACACACATTACAGATAAATATTGCATATATTTGCTTAAAATATTACTTTATATTTCGAGCAATTAAATGTAAATACAAATATTTTCAAACATAATACCTAAGCATCTCATACTTAACACCGATCAAATCCGCATTTGATTACTCTCGGCGATCAACAATGACAAACATACTTCACACATGCACACCACAATGGGAAAACACAAGCAGAAAAATATTGCATATATTTGCTTACAATATTTTTTTGCATGTTTAAAGCATTTAAAAGTAAATTCAAATATTTGAAAGCATAATACATAAACATCTCGTACTTAACCACAGAACAAATCTGCATCTGATTACTCTCGGCAATCACCGATGACAAACATACTTCACACATGCACACCACACAGGGAAAACACAAACAGATAAATACTGCATGTATTTAGTTAAAATATTTCTTTGCATATTTAAAGCATTTAAAAGTAAATTCAGATATTTGAAAGCATAAAACATAAACATCTCGTACTTTACATAAACATCTCATCTCTGCAGTAGAGTAATCAGATGCAGATCAAATCTGCATCCGATTACTCTCGGTGATCAACAATGACAAACACACATGCACACCACAATGGGCAAGAACACACACAACAGATAATTACTAAAACAAACCTGCACGCTGAATCAACGGGCACCTTCGAACAAAGCAGACGCCGAAACAACAATCGAAAGAGAAACGCAACTTACCACCTACAATAACTCAGTCTTCGCTTTCTCTATTACTCCCGGCGACTAAACCTCAAATAAGCCGCGACAACTCTCAGTCTCGTTCCGTTACCTGTGCCGGCTGCTGGAAGGCAAGGTGAATGTCCAGGTACCCGGCCTTACGCAAGATCAAGGGAAGTGGGACAATGAACTTGGAGGAGTCCTCCAGCGCCGTCGTGGACTGACTGGATGCAGTGAGAGTGTATTTTGGGAAATCTGCTGACCCACTAAGTAGCATCACACGGAGGCAGGGAGGAAGTACGGTTAAAAAAAACAAGTTTTGAGCGGGCATGGGGAAGTGCGTATGAAAACCCTTTTTAAGCAGGTTGAGAAATTAATGTCGATGATAAAGAGTTAATAAAGAAAGAGTTGATACAAAATTTTCTGTAAATTCAAATTTACATCAGCCTTTGCTGAACTAAAGCACTAAGTAAATTTCTATTATACATACATATATATATCTATATATAATATATATATATATATATATATATATATATATATATATATATATACAGTGACGTAACTAGACAGGGGCAACAGGGGCACCAGCCCAGGTTCCCACTTGGAATGGGGGGCCCAAAATGCTGTATTTGTTTTATTATTTTTCCAAACCTTATTAATTAAGGGGCCCAAAGGGAAATCCTTGCCCAGAGCACAGGAATGGCTAGTTACGGCACTGTATATATAATATATATATATATATATATATATATATATATATATATATATATATATATATATATATATATATATATATATGTATGTATATATATATATATATATATGTATATATATATATATATATATATATGTATATATATATATATATATATATATATATATGTATATATATATATATATATATATATATATATATATATATATATATATATATATATATATATATATATATATATATACAGTGGAATCTCGATCGATCGTTTTCTGAATCATTGTTTTCCCGCGTGTGTCGTTTATTTCACTCAGTCCCGACAACCATATTGCTTTGTTATGTTCCCGCAGCTATCGTTTTCCCGCATTTATCGTTCAGTTCAGTCGGTCCCTTGAAAAACGATAGATTGAGATTCCACTGTATTTATATATATGTATATATATATATATATATATATGAGCTGTTTGGGGACTGGATTAATATCTTTCCAAATTATACTTTAGCGTCCATATTCATCATAGGATTTAAGGATTTCACCCTCAGTGACTGTCAAGAATGCGCTCTCTAAATGAGGTTGACATTAAACTTTTTGTTATTAATTTATCATTTTAGTTTGGAGATTAAGTTAATGCCTGGCTAGGAACATTCTGAACTCTGATTATTTTGTTCCTTGCATTATGTGCGCCTATATAACTTCAAAACAATCGTGTTGTGCTCAATATGCTAATTTCACAATTCTCGTTTCTTACTTCACATGTCTTTCGCAATTCCAAAGTTTTCTATTATAGCCGTATAATTTTAGTTTGGGGATAATCTGACGCCATAATGGAAACTCTCTGAACTCTGAAATTATCGTTTCTTGCCTTCTGTATTTCTTTTTCAACTTCAAAATTCCCGTTTTTATGTCTCACGTGTCTTTCATTAACTTCAAAATTCCCGTTTTTATGTCTCACGTGTCTTTCAGTAACTTCAAAATTCCCGTTTTTATGTCTCACGTGTCTTTCATTAACTTCAGAATTCCCGTTTTTATGCCTCACGTGTCTTTCTTTAACCTCAAAATTCCCGTTTTTTTGCTTCACGTGTATTTCTTTAACTTCAATATTTTCTCATATCGCCTTATAATTTCAGTTAGGAGATAAAGTTAGCACAATGCTACGAACTCTCCGCCTTACTAAGAACACTCTAAACTCGAAATCTCTGTGTGTCCTTGCATTTTGTGTCTTTGTGAAGTTTCAAAACAATCATGTCTTGCCTAGTGTGTCTTTCATAAATTTCATATTTCTCGTTTCTTGCTTCACGTGTATTTCATTAATTTCAAAGTTTTCTGCTATCGGCATATAATTTTAGTCTGAAGATGAATTTCATGGCGTGTTAGGACCTTTCTAAACTTTTGAATAGTCGCTATTTCTTGTGTGTCTTTCTTTAACGTGAAAATTTCCCCCTTTCGCCTATAATTTCAGTTAAGAGATAAATTTATCACATTGCTACGAACTCTCTCCACCACTGACCTTGACTATAACCGTCACTATTCTTTGCAGCCTATAAGAGAATGACTCTTAGAGCCTGATGGATGCTTTAAATAAAGTTTCGATAAATTATGAATGTTTATTGATCTATATATATTAAACAGTTCCGTAACTAACTGACTGACTGAC
>CAJRAI020000144.1:0-25738 GCA_907164885.2 Dolomedes plantarius
ACTTTCCTTTGTCAACCGCAGTCAAGTAACCATAGCAACACCCTTTAGCTTACGGGGTCTGTTTTTCGAAATCGCTCTTTAGAACGGGAAAATGTTATCTACTTCCTATCCTCATTTTACGTGTGGAACATTCAGCGTGGGGGGGGGGTCAGGGGAAAGAGTGGTAAATTGCTTTCTTACTATTGTAGAATAATTTGAATGCTAGTTCATGGACACCCCGTGCCTCTTTCATCTCTCAAAAGGCTGAAAATGTATGAACCGCGGGTGAACCGCCCTTCTGATGTCTCTTGCCTGAAAAGAAATAGCCTCTAGCTAGAACGACAAAAGATTATTATTCAGTCCTTTTTTGCAAGATTCACCCTCCGTTCCCAGAATGTCACACAATTGTTCTTTGGGGGCAAAGCCGTTAGGAAAGTCACAACGAAATGGAATTCGAGACTATATCTCTGCCGACATCACACCGTATTTTTCGAGAGTATGTTCTTCGGATATATGCTATCCCACCCCGTAAGGAAAAGGTTGTAATATTTTAAAGATTCAAGTAGAGGAGGTATTGATAAATACAAAAAGGATTTTTGAAACTGGCAACGTTAAAGGGTTTATTGAAGAAAACTACATTTGGAACTGCGCTTTTTATTGGATATTTAAGGTAAAAAAAGTTTTACCATTTATTGGCTATCAACTGGAAATTTATTGGTATAATATTTTGTTCAACCCGGACAAAGTCGGGACGGGCCGCTAGTCAAATATAAACGTGTGACCACATACTTCAACGGAAGTGCAAAGATTTTTTCAAGCATCCCGTGTAATGATTCAGAATTTAAATATTCGTAAAATGTATATTCTTCATAAATTTCTGCATCGTTCATAGTTTTTCTGGTGAATATTCCCTTAGAATACTTATAATTATTCCCTTATAATACTTCAAGAAAGAGAAAATGATACTATTGACCCACAACAAATTTCTTTATTCTGTCATTCTTTGAGTAATTGCAGATAATTTCTTCGGATGAATTTAACGACATCGTACTCAAGATAGAGGGTTAAATAGGATAAACAGCAGAGGCATAACGGTTTAAAAATTAAACTGTAAATGGAGGTATACTCAATGTTAAGAAAATTGGATGCTTTTTACTTCTGCAATAAAAATAAATTTGAATATCATTTAAATTTTTCCTTCCTTCGGGCAGGCACTTGTCTTGACGACACCGTGAAATTGCGTTTGCTATTTTCAACGCCATTTAGTGGAGCCAATATTGCTCCCCTGAGAAACACAGGGACATCCCAGCCTTAGCCGGGATTGGAACGGAAGACCACTGCATGGAATCTCACTACTACACAAAAAGATTTTTCACACCCAACGATGGGCGGCGTTAAACCCTAAATATATGATGCCGTAGTTTTAAAAATTATTTATTGAAAATTCATTAATTGTGTCGCAGTTCGTCATAACCATTTCAATGAACCACTTCAATGATAAGTTTAAATCAATATAAAATGTTTAAATATTTTTTTGCTTAGCTATTGCTAATGTCACAAAAACAGTTATATCAACTTAATTATAACTGTTTTATTCACAACTAGCGGCCCGTCCCGACTTTGTCCGGGTTGAACAAAATATTATACCAATAAATTTCCAGTTGATAGCCAATAAATTGTAAATCTTTTTTTACCTTAATAATAAACTAAATAATACCTTAAATTGATATTACGTCAGTTAATAATCGATCCGCTACCGTCAGAAAGACCCACCGCGATAGCACCACGCTAAGGATCGTTGAAATCGGCACAAAAAGCGGTAGAGGACAGTAGCGGTAACAATGGAGATTGTTAGGATTAAGCCCCTAACTTTATTTCTACTGATCAGATATACATAATATATAGCCTATGTCCATCTGGAATAATGTACCTTTCAAACAGTGAAAGAATTTTTAAAATAGGTGCAGTGGTTCCGGAGATTACCCTCCACGTACAAAATCACTCTCTCTTTATATATAAGTATAGATATCTGCGAGATGTCTACAACGATGTGCCACCACGGTTCATTATGTAGCATCACCACAAATGCTGTCGCACACTGGAAATTAAAAAAAAAAAAAAGAAAAAAAGGGGGGGGGGAAATTTGGAAAGCAATATTCCACGAGGCAAACAGAATTCCCAGGAGAGTGGACCTGACAAAAATTCAACGTATATAAATCTGTACAAAATCTTCCATATATCCAATCGAATGGAGCCGCGCACACGGTGCAAATGGTTACAAACCCGTCGGACGGGTTTGTAACCAGTTGCCCCGTGCGCGTGGCTCCATTCAATTACATAGGTTGCGACTCATCACGGACTGGTTTGTGATTTGAGTCAGTTATCAGTTTCTTTTGAGTTGCTCCGTGTGCAGACGGGCTTAGTCTTGTAAATAAACAGTTTTAAACTACAAAAGTTTCCTCATTGAAATGGACTTTAGTTGAACATGCTCTCAAGAATATACGTATCTTCTACTGCTATACGCCAACGAACTAAAGAAGTACTGCTCAATTTCAAAGGTAGGTGAAGAGGTATTACGTATTTTAGAAGATTAAAGTTGGCGGTATCTATTTGTTTTTACAAATGGGTTATGAGTTTAGCAAAAACTGCGCAAAAATCTTTCAATTTTTAATTTTTTAATTCTCTTTTTACTTTTGCTTATGCCCCCAGGCCGAACCAACTCCAGATCAGGTCTATAGAAGGCAGCGGTCAGAGGAATGCGGCTCCAATCTTGAACGGCACCACAAGGATTCGATTCCGACTTGGCCAGGTGCCGCCACAAATTCGACAAGAGCGGCACACCCGGAGGGTCTGTACCTTCCCACACAAGATGACTTCGTGAAAGGATTTTTCAGTCTACGGACTTAACATGCCCATATGTGGCCTAGCATGGAGGTATTGAAATTTCGTTCGTTGGAATTCAAGCTGAGTCCCCCCCCCCTCCCAGTCCGAAGAACAAATGTCCTTAGGGGGAAAATCTAGTTGTTATTGGTTTGTTTTATGCAATAAAATCTTCTGCGGGGAATTTTTTGCGGAATGTGATATATCGTCTGATTTCGGCATTGGCATTTAGCGGGGTAAGAGTCCATCGGTGCTGAGCATAGCTATACATACTGAATTTTGCTGCACTGAGTTATATGCAATTGTTAATTTATTTCTAACATAAAAATTTGTTGGCGACAAAGTGGAGTGGGGAAATAATTACGAGTTGTCCGAAAAGGACCAATCTCTTTAAAGTGCATTCCTTGTCTTGAAAGGAGTGGCCTAACATCGTGTTTTATAATTTAAGGGAATAATAACCGTTATTGCCCGTCAACTGACGTGATCGATTTTGTGATGCCCAACATCTACTTGACTAGTCTTGCAGGAATTTTACGGAGAAATTTTAATATTTCTATGAGGTTATTAACATTTTTGTAATATTTTCTTCGTTTTTCTCGTGTTTTAACCTATATCGGGATCTCCACGACATATATATATATATATATATATATATATATATATATATATATATATATATATATATATATATATATATATATATATATATACAAAAAAAACTTTTCTAATTTCCAAATTCTTTTCATTTTCCTTTAAAATTAGTTGGGCGTAAGCAAACTAATTTCGTTTTCGGTTTTTGTTTTATTGTAAGTAACCTAAAAGCAATAGTAGACAATTGCTATATCATCCCTTTAAACCCTAGTCTCTTAGGCGCCAAAACTTATATAACAGGCCACGGGACACATCCCAGAAAACTGTCCTAGGGGCCACTGTCCAATGGGTGCAGAGTGCAAGGTCATGTGACAACGACCTCATGGAGTTTATTTAGGCCATAGCAAGGTTTTTGCCGGGACCTTTTCTGTCTATCCTCGTGCTTACAATGTTGCGTCCGTCATGCGTTTGTTTCGTCTCACGCGTATTCTCCAAAATTCAAGATATGTGTCGATTTCGAGTTTTGTGTCATTCTTATGTGTATTTCGCCCTCGTGAAGTATTCGTCCATTCAATAAAAAAGTTCAGCTGTTCAACGTGTGGACTATGTTTTCCTCGAGTGTGTTTTTGTGTTCTCCACTCCGGCCATTTCTGCGTTAGTGATATTTACCCGGTCGAACTTCATCGCCTGTGGCATTCCATCTCGTGTGGCTGCAGTGTGTCCGGTGTTCAGGAATTCGTTATGTGCAAGATGTTACAGAAGAGTCGGCAGGATTTTTGAGGAGTGCGGGACAATCCCCTAAGAAAGCGCTTTCACCATGTGTTGTTCTTCATCTCCGACAAATGAAAAGCGCTCACTATTCAAGTTCCTTTGTTGGGATTTGTACGATACCTCCGAGTTTCCTCCCAGATCATTTTCAACTTGTGAGTTAAGTTCAGTGTCTCATCAAAATCTGTGTCTCTGCTTTTTGTTTCCTGTGTGGACTTAAATGAATCCTCACAGTGTGAGTGTGTCGGTACAACATGTCATTGTGTTTTACGAGTACCGCTTACTTCGCTTACTTCGAGTGTAACACAGAGTTGCAGGTCAATAAATCATCCACAGCTCAGAAGAATACGGAGTAGGCGGAAGTTGTAAATATTTTTTGATAACATGTTTTCCTTTCTAATTTCAAAAAGTAAGTCTTTGAGTTTTCTGATGTTCGTAATTATTTTTAATACGAAATAGATCATTTTAAATGATTGTATAAGAAATGGGTTTCGAAGAAATTTTGTTTTGCTAATATTGGCATTTGAAAACTTTGAGAATTTTTTGCAATTCTGGTGTGTGATTTAAGTGTATATTTTTTTTCTCATATTATAGTCATATTTTTCGGTATATGTTTATATTTTTTGTTGTACAATAATATTTTGATAAACTTAAAATGTATCGTGATCCAAAGACAGTAAAGTGGAGGAAATATTTTTAGGAAATATTTTTATGCTTGTACTCTGAATGTTCGTGACATTTTTGTACTTTTCTACACTTAAGTTTCTACACTTTGATAACCTGAATGACTTCGAATCCTAAAATATATACATAACTTTTTTTGATGTATTACAGGAGTCTTTATTAAAAATTTCATAAAATTTCGTCAAAATTATGACGCGAGGAGCATTTTTAAAGAATTGCAAATCTGGAAATTTCTCATTTTGAGAAAAAGCCATTTAGAAGATGTTTTTTTACCTACCTTTAATACTTACTACTCTAAAGCCACCAAGTTTTCAGTTTATTTTTCATTACACATTTTAAATGCATTTCATTCCAATATTTACATGTTTTTAAAATACACCGCTGGCCACTGTAAATGCAACACCCTGAAGGAAACATGCAAATAACATGAAATTTACAACATGCATTAGCGGAGGTGAGATATGCAAATGATTAGAATTTCAGCGCAGACGCACATCACGCGCGCCTGTGGCGCCACTTCAAAGCGCTATTTAAGGCTTGTAGATTTCGACGATTTCAAGTTCGAAAATTGTGTTTTTCTTGTGGTTTTTCAAAAAAACGATCAATTATGCCTCGTCGAAAACAACGATCATCTTTTGATCAAGTATCCGAGTTCGACAGAGGAAGGATAGTGGCCTACCGAGATTGTGGATTATCTTTAAGGGAAATCGGTAGTCGTGTTGGACGAAACCAAACAACTGTAATGCGGATATGTGATCGTTGGATGCAGGAGGGTACGACGGACCGGCGTGTTCGATCGCATCCACCTCAGCGCACCACTTCACGTGATGACAGGCAAATTGTGCGCATGGCAGTGACGGATCGCTCAATCACATCACGAACCATAGCACAGCACATGCAGTCTGTAACGCATCATCCAGTGTCTGCGCGTACCATTCGACGCCGTTTACAGCAGAGTGGTCTGTCCGCAAGACGTCCATTGCTTTGTCTACCCTTGACGCAGAACCACAGATGTCTCCACCGCCAATGGTGCAATGACAGAAGGATGTGGACGGCAGAATGGAACAAAATTGTCTTTACTGACGAGTCACGCTTCTGTCTGCAACACCACGATGGTCGCATTCGAGTCTGGAGACACCGTGAAGAGAGGATGCTGAACAGCTGCGTTATGCACCGCCACACTGGTCCTGCACCGGGTATTATGGTATGGGGCGGTATTGGATATCACTCTCGCACACCTCTAGTACGCATTGCCGGTACTTTAAACAGCCAGCGCTACATCTCCGAGGTGTTGGAGCCAGTTGTCCTTCCTTACCTTCAGGGCTTGCCCACAGCCATATTTCAACAGGATAATGCGCGACCACACGTGGCACGCATTGTCCAACGGTTCTTCGTCAATCGCCAGATTGAATTGCTTCCCTGGCCGCCTCGCTCTCCGGATCTTTCGCAGATAGAAAACATGTGGTCCATGGTTGCAGATCAACTTTGGCAACGTGTGGAAGCTGCTTGGTCTGCTGTACCCCAAGAACTCATCTAAAGTCTCTTTGAATCAATGCCGAGGCGTGTGGCAGCGGTGATCTCCAACAATGGCGGCTACTCTGGATACTGATTTTGGCAGGAACCAGACTTCACAGAAGTCTATAAATTTAATCATTTGATACTTGGTCAATGTTACGGTGCAAAAGCGCCGCAACATTCGGCACGGATGAAGGAATCAATTAAGAAATGATCGAGTTAAGAGAAGCAGTGACGAGTGATAAATAAGCGAGGGACGTGGACATAGTTTAGAAAAGAAACAGGATGTTTAAGTGCCATTAAGGATGAAAAAGAAACCGCCCAAAGAAAATTTACAATGTGGGGTATGCTTAAACCAGACGCAGATGTGAAAAATATAGGAAGAGGAGCACACTAACGAGGAAATGCATTGAATAGTGATGGTATGGGCTAAGTGGTGAAAATCGGAAACAGATGATATTCGAGAAGATGGGAATATGGCCGTGGGAATAATGATGATGGAGGCGAGTGGCCCCACCTACGAGAGGCGGAGAAAAAGAAGGTTCTGGAAAGAAATGAGTAGCCCAACAGAATAGAAATAAAATATCTCTGACCAATAAGAAAACGAGGGAATGACCAGATCAGATGATGCGGGGATCCTAAAAAATTATTACGACCGAGGAGCAGCAAGGACGAACACCTAGACCGTAGTTAAGAGCATGAGCCGAAGAATTAATTTAGAATGAGAAAGCTCGAATTGAAACTTAGCCAGCGTATGATAAATTAATATAGCTTGACTCTTTATTTGCACCGATGTCCCAAAGCGTAAATACTAGGCAGTGACTAACATCGAGACTAACCAGATTCTATGAAAGAATAGAGCCGGCCGACCACGTGGAAGCAGAGTGCCACATCCCGAGAATCGAAGTGCCTGAGCAGTATGACCCACCGTATGCTACAATCTGAAGTTACGGACCCTGAAGGAGCGCCGCAACCATAGACGGGTTTGAAAGGAGGGTTCCAAGCCGACGCGAGCGCATTTAATGGACTGCAGACGAGTTTATCAAAGGAGGAAGAATCGAAAGACCAAGTCCCCGACAATGCCAGCGCTTTAAATTGACTTCATGAGAGTTCATCAATGGAGGTATGTGTCGTTTGTGCTCCTTATTGACCACTGGTTTTAAATGTGTGCCCTCGCGATTTCTCATTCATACACTACGTATTCCGAATGTATATACTATAGATCTTTCTATTAGAAATTGATATAACGTTGAAATATGATGTTATTATGAGTTGATGAACGGGTTATAAAATCCATTAAATGAGAAAATATTGTAGTAAAGGTATAATAATGGTTAAGAAAGTACTAGTGATAATTGTAGTGTAAGAAGTAAAATAAAAAGGGTTATAATGATATTGACTGAAACTGTAAATGAAGAGATTAGTTGTGAGATCATAATGTATTAATAAATGTATCCGTTATTACATCAATCGGATAATCTGTCATTCTTCAAAAAACACAACGCAATGCTTAAATTTACATATGTAAATCATATCACTGGGTATCATAATTAATAGCCCCAATATACCCATTACAGTCAACATGTTATCTACAAAATAAATTTTGTTGTGATATCTCTTGTCTTTCTTGGTGTTGCAATTTGGGTGGCCAGCAGTGTATTAATACAGCCCCCAAAAGAATTCCTATTTTTGTTCGATTTTTGGTAATTTGAAAGTCCACCATCCCCTTAAATCACAGGATCAATCGTTTCCTATTAGTGGTATCATTGATGTATTTGCAAGCTTTTACTTGTGGTGTGCCGCGGAAGTATCGAAAAAGCGTTGCTGTGCTGTGGAAGATAAAAGGTTGCGGAGTTCTGGTTTAGAGTACAATATAGGAGTTGCTGGTAAACGGTTTGAAGGATTGACTCGCAAGTTTAAGATGGATAGCAGGTTTTTCGATGAGTACAACGGTGTTGTTAATGAGCATTTGAAAGAAGGTATCGTAAAAAGTACTGTTTAAAAAAATTCTGAAGAAAAGTCCTTTTATTTGCCCCATCACGCTGCCATACTGAAAGACAAAACAACTAGTCGATTACGTATAGTATTCGATGGATCTGCACATGAGAAGGAGAAAATATCTCTCAATGACTGTTTACACGCAGGTCCGAACTTGCATCCCAACGCATTCCAACTGCTTCTGAAATTTCGCCAGAATGCTGTTGCGTTCACAGCTGAAGTAAAGTCGGCTTTTCTGCAAATAGAATTGGAAGAATCAGATCGTCAATTCTCTCGTTTCTTTTAGGTTGAGGACCCTAATAAACAACCATTTCTGCTCAACTTCACGTGTATTCTCTGTGCATTAACATCGAGTCCATACCTTCTTGCAGCCCCTCTGAAGTACCATTTTGAGAAATACCAAGAACAATTGCCAGACACATCGAATCTACTCTTAAATTGTGCCTATGTCGACGATCTAATAGTAGGAAGAGAAAAGGTTTCAGATGATCTGAACACCTCTTTAAAAAGCTTGAAACTATTCAGCGATGCTGGAATGGTACTCAAAAAGTGGACAACTATTTCATCTGAACTTCGTAAATTGTGGAAAATCAACAACATTTAAATCGAACAGCTGGACACTCCTGTTCGTTCCGTCTTATCGTCGAAGGTCTTAGGTTTGGCCTGGGATCCAGATAGTGATACTATATTCTTTTCCACGTCAGAACTTGTGAAATTTATATCTCGCAGAATAGACACTAAACGTTTTATTCTACAAATTGTCGGTATAATCTTCCACCCGATTGGATTTCTCGGACCGTCCATTCTAAGGGTGAAGTGTCTACTTCAAGAACTGTGGACATTCGGTTTGGACTGGGACCAAGAACTGCCAGACAAACTGACCCATAAGTGACACTTGTGGTGTGTTACGGTGCAAAAGCGCCGCAACATTCGGCACGGATGAAGGAATCAATTAAGAAATGATCGAGTTAAGAGAAGCAGTGACGAGTGATAAATAAGCGAGGGACGTGGACATAGTTTAGAGAAGAAACAGGATGTTTAAGTGCCATTAAGGATGAAAAAGAAACCGCCCAAAGAAAATTTACAATGTGGGGTATGCTTAAACCAGACGCAGATGTGAAAAATATAGGAAGAGGAGCACACTAACGAGGAAATGCATTGAATAGTGATGGTATGGGCTAAGTGGTGAAAATCGGAAACAGATGATATTCGAGAAGATGGGAATATGGCCGTGGGAATAATGATGATGGAGGCGAGTGGCCCCACCTACGAGAGGCGGAGAAAAAGAAGGTTCTGGAAAGAAATGAGTAGCCCAACAGAATAGAAATAAAATATCTCTGACCAATAAGAAAACGAGGGAATGACCAGATCAGATGATGCGGGGATCCTAAAAAATTATTACGACCGAGGAGCAGCAAGGACGAACACCTAGACCGTAGTTAAGAGCATGAGCCGAAGAATTAATTTAGAATGAGAAAGCTCGAATTGAAACTTAGCCAGCGTATGATAAATTAATATAGCTTGACTCTTTATTTGCACCGATGTCCCAAAGCGTAAATACTAGGCAGTGACTAACATCGAGACTAACCAGATTCTATGAAAGAATAGAGCCGGCCGACCACGTGGAAGCAGAGTGCCACATCCCGAGAATCGAAGTGCCTGAGCAGTATGACCCACCGTATGCTACAATCTGAAGTTACGGACCCTGAAGGAGCGCCGCAACCATAGACGGGTTTGAAAGGAGGGTTCCAAGCCGACGCGAGCGCATTTAATGGACTGCAGACGAGTTTATCAAAGGAGGAAGAATCGAAAGACCAAGTCCCCGACAATGCCAGCGCTTTAAATTGACTTCATGAGAGTTCATCAATGGAGGTATGTGTCGTTTGTGCTCCTTATTGACCACTGGTTTTAAATGTGTGCCCTCGCGATTTCTCATTCATACACTACGTATTCCGAATGTATATACTATAGATCTTTCTATTAGAAATTGATATAACGTTGAAATATGATGTTATTATGAGTTGATGAACGGGTTATAAAATCCATTAAATGAGAAAATATTGTAGTAAAGGTATAATAATGGTTAAGAAAGTACTAGTGATAATTGTAGTGTAAGAAGTAAAATAAAAAGGGTTATAATGATATTGACTGAAACTGTAAATGAAGAGATTAGTTGTGAGATCATAATGTATTAATAAATGTATCCGTTATTACATCAATCGGATAATCTGTCATTCTTCAAAAAACACAACGCAATGCTTAAATTTACATATGTAAATCATATCACTGGGTATCATAATTAATAGCCCCAATATACCCATTACAGTCAACATGTTATCTACAAAATAAATTTTGTTGTGATATCTCTTGTCTTTCTTGGTGTTGCAATTTGGGTGGCCAGCAGTGTATTAATACAGCCCCCAAAAGAATTCCTATTTTTGTTCGATTTTTGGTAATTTGAAAGTCCACCATCCCCTTAAATCACAGGATCAATCGTTTCCTATTAGTGGTATCATTGATGTATTTGCAAGCTTTTACTTGTGGTGTGCCGCGGAAGTATCGAAAAAGCGTTGCTGTGCTGTGGAAGATAAAAGGTTGCGGAGTTCTGGTTTAGAGTACAATATAGGAGTTGCTGGTAAACGGTTTGAAGGATTGACTCGCAAGTTTAAGATGGATAGCAGGTTTTTCGATGAGTACAACGGTGTTGTTAATGAGCATTTGAAAGAAGGTATCGTAAAAAGTACTGTTTAAAAAAATTCTGAAGAAAAGTCCTTTTATTTGCCCCATCACGCTGCCATACTGAAAGACAAAACAACTAGTCGATTACGTATAGTATTCGATGGATCTGCACATGAGAAGGAGAAAATATCTCTCAATGACTGTTTACACGCAGGTCCGAACTTGCATCCCAACGCATTCCAACTGCTTCTGAAATTTCGCCAGAATGCTGTTGCGTTCACAGCTGAAGTAAAGTCGGCTTTTCTGCAAATAGAATTGGAAGAATCAGATCGTCAATTCTCTCGTTTCTTTTAGGTTGAGGACCCTAATAAACAACCATTTCTGCTCAACTTCACGTGTATTCTCTGTGCATTAACATCGAGTCCATACCTTCTTGCAGCCCCTCTGAAGTACCATTTTGAGAAATACCAAGAACAATTGCCAGACACATCGAATCTACTCTTAAATTGTGCCTATGTCGACGATCTAATAGTAGGAAGAGAAAAGGTTTCAGATGATCTGAACACCTCTTTAAAAAGCTTGAAACTATTCAGCGATGCTGGAATGGTACTCAAAAAGTGGACAACTATTTCATCTGAACTTCGTAAATTGTGGAAAATCAACAACATTTAAATCGAACAGCTGGACACTCCTGTTCGTTCCGTCTTATCGTCGAAGGTCTTAGGTTTGGCCTGGGATCCAGATAGTGATACTATATTCTTTTCCACGTCAGAACTTGTGAAATTTATATCTCGCAGAATAGACACTAAACGTTTTATTCTACAAATTGTCGGTATAATCTTCCACCCGATTGGATTTCTCGGACCGTCCATTCTAAGGGTGAAGTGTCTACTTCAAGAACTGTGGACATTCGGTTTGGACTGGGACCAAGAACTGCCAGACAAACTGACCCATAAGTGACACTTGTGGTGTGTTACGGTGCAAAAGCGCCGCAACATTCGGCACGGATGAAGGAATCAATTAAGAAATGATCGAGTTAAGAGAAGCAGTGACGAGTGATAAATAAGCGAGGGACGTGGACATAGTTTAGAGAAGAAACAGGATGTTTAAGTGCCATTAAGGATGAAAAAGAAACCGCCCAAAGAAAATTTACAATGTGGGGTATGCTTAAACCAGACGCAGATGTGAAACATATAGGAAGAGGAGCACACTAACGAGGAAATGCATTGAATAGTGATGGTATGGGCTAAGTGGTGAAAATCGGAAACAGATGATAGTCGAGAAGATGGGAATATGGCCGTGGGAATAATGATGATGTAGGCGAGTGGCCCCACCTACGAGAGGCGGAGAAAAAGAAGGTGCTGGAAAGAAATGAGTAGCCCAATAGAATAGAAATAAAATATCTCTGACCAATAAGAAAACGAGGGAATGACCAGATCAGATGATGCGGGGATCCTAAAAAATCATTACGACCGAGGAGCAGCAAGGACGAACACCTAGACCGTAGTTAAGAGCATGAGCCGAAGAATTAATTTAGAATGAGAAAGCTCGAATTGAAACTTAGCCAGCGTATGATAAATTAATATAGCTTGACGCTTTATTTGCACCGATGTCCCAAAGCGTAAATACTAGGCAGTGACTAACATCGGGACTAACCAGATTCTATGAAAGAATAGAGCCGGCCGACCACGTGGAAGCAGAGTGCCACATCCCGAGAATCGAATTGCCTGAGCAGTATGACCCACCGTATGCTACAATCTGAAGTTACGGACCCTGAAGGAGCACCGCAACCATAGACGGGTTTGAAAGGAGGGTTCCAAGCCGACGCGAGCGCATTTAATGGACTGCAGACGAGTTTATCAAAGGAGGAAGAATCGAAAGACCAAGTCCCCGACAATGCCAGCGCTTTAAATTGACTTCATGAGAGTTCATCAATGGAGGTATGTGTCGTTTGTGCTCCTTATTGACCACTGGTTTTAAATGTGTGCCCTCGCGATTTCTCATTCATACACTACGTATTCCGAATGTATATACTATAGATCTTTCTATTAGAAATTGATATAACGTTGAAATATGATGTTATTATGAGTTGATGAACGGGTTATAAAATCCATTAAATGAGAAAATATTGTAGTAAAGGTATAATAATTGTTAAGAAAGTACTAGTGATAATTGTAGTGTAAGAAGTAAAATAAAAAGGGTTATAATGATATTGACTGAAACTGTAAATGAAGAGATTAGTTGTGAGATCATAATGTATTAATAAATGTATCCGTTATTACATCAATCGGATAATCTGTCATTCTTCAAAAAACACAACGCAATGCTTAAATCTACATATGTAAATCATATCACTGGGTATCATAATTAATAGCCCCAATAATACCCATTACATGGTGCAAGGATGTAGAACAATTGACCAATGTCAAGATTCCAAGATATTACCTTTCCGAGTTTAATTGCGAATTTATTTCATTTGAACTTCACTGTTTTGCAGATGTATCATTAGCAGTGAGCTTATGCATAAAAGGAAAAGTAAGCAAGACCGTGAAATAATTTGAAGGGGAAAAGGAAAGAGGTGGAGTTCGCGGAGTGATAGCAAAATAATTCTTAAAAGATGACAATAACTCAGCTTTAAATGAGACTTATGTTTGCACATTTCATCTTCGAAAAGCATTACCTTCTCCAAACTTTCAACCTCTAGTGCATGCTACAAAACATATTTGCTGTTTTTCAGTTTTGGTTTACGACTTCAATGATTCCACTGGCTAGATGTATGTTTGAGACGAGGCTGTGGGAAGCAGGGGTTTCGATGATCTTAATTCTTGTGTTTGCAAGCCTTTAAGAGAAAATGCGTGAACTTACAAATTCATAATTTTGTGTTCACATCCGTTCATTAGGCAAATTAGAACTGAAAAAATGGTCCTGGCTTTTCTGAAACCATCTATAAGTGGTTTTAATGATGACAATCTCTAAAATCATAAAGTTTCAGAGGAAAAGTGAACCAAGTCCAGCTTTCACTCAAATGTGTGGTAGCCTAATAATTGCTGTATTTTGTATAAAAATGTCGATAAAATAGTTTAATTAAAACAAGGCACTACGTTACTGAAGTAGAAAAAGCAAACAAATATCAATGGCTAATTAATTAAAATTGTTCAACTTTGAGATAAGTTTTCTCAGAACTAACTCTCGCGGACTTAGTTCACTTTAACTTTAAACTCTGCATATGTAGCCACGAAGTCTAACACTCTCTGGATACCAGTATTTACCCTTTTATAAAAAAAATCGTGTTCTTCCTTAAAGTGCTCCACGTAAAATGTATTTTCTTCTGTTTTTTTGGTGTTAATCTAATTGTAAGTACATAATCTTAAACAATATTTAATTATAGTTGAATCATGTTTTTTGACAGTTACCCGAGGGTAGTACAGAAAAAATTAATTAACAGATAATTAAGGTTCTCTTAAGATAATGGA
Source organism: Dolomedes plantarius (assembly GCA_907164885.2). Classification (NCBI taxonomy): domain Eukaryota; kingdom Metazoa; phylum Arthropoda; class Arachnida; order Araneae; family Dolomedidae; genus Dolomedes; species Dolomedes plantarius. The sequence continues at coordinate 14,568 of CAJRAI020000144.1, forward strand.
TTTTCTTCTTTAAAGTAAGAAGTTTTTTCTAAATTTATTTTGTAAAACAATGCATTCAAATATTTTCTTAAAGACTAGGTCAGACTACTTTTAAGAAAATTAAAAAGAAAAATTTTTAATGCGGAGGCACTTGTCGCGAAGACATTCGCCTATTATTCACCGCAGTTTTGCTGGCCACTTTATTATGGGGGCGCCATATATGCGGACCAGCACTGTCCCCTATGAAGGGACGACACAAACGGAGGCATTTTAGTGGCGCTTCACCAGGATTCGATCCGAGCACCCTCAGCACCGAAAACCAGCGCGCTGTACCACAAAGCCGCCACAGCCCTAAATTTAAATTTTCGATGTATTGATAATTTTGAATTGAAATGTATAAAAAACTTAGAAATTATTTAGACATATACTTTTTCCAAGGAAATTCATATCGTCTTACACATGTAGCTTTGATTTGTTCTCCTTTGCAGATGACAGTTCCTTATATTAGTTTCAAAACTGTTTCGTTTAGAACAAAGTCAAGGTCTTGTTCATATCCCTTCCGGAGAGTTCCATCGTTCCACTTCGGAACCTGGCCTAAATAAACTCTTACAAGAAAAGTTTCTACTGCGTGAAAAAAGAAAAAAATTGCAACAGCGTTGACTAGACAAGAGGACGAGCTCTAACGATGTGATGGGACTACTACATGCTCCGAATCCTCGGTCTTTCCAGCGTTTGATATAGTTCCTATCCTTCAGTTTTCCTTTTTCTCTTTTGTCTCTTTAACTACATTTATTCTAGCTACATTATTCACCTTTCGGCGTTTTCTCTCTTTATTAGCTTTTGGGCGATTCCTGTTGAAATGATCCTTTGCCCAGAAATACGTTCGAACAACCCGAAATACGTTCTTTCGTAAATTCTTTTCTGGGCTCCCCGACCATTCTGGCGCTTCCCTTGTTCCCCGGTATCGGCGTACATGCATCCTGGAGTGACTTCTTTCCATCCTCTATCTGTGACCTTAATACTATGAAGAATATTATAATTTCTCCAAAATGCTTTTAAATTCGTCCCCTCTTCAAGTGCTGTAATTGCTTGTGCAAACATAATTTTAAACTAATTTGCTTCATAAATGCCAATTGCTCCCTAATACATTCGCTGTAAAATACTTGTAGTTTTCGGAGGTAGATACAAAACTTTCATGTTCCCATGTAAATCGAAAACGTGTGGTGGATGTCCCGATGCACTATCCAGTAATTAAAGTATTTTAAACGGAATATCTTGCTCTTTACAGTTCTTTTTCACTTCACCAACAAAAACATCCGTAAACAAGTCTTCAAACATTAATTGCGTCCTCCAAACTTTTTTCTCTATTTTTCAATAATCATGTAATACATATAGGTATGTACTGTACATTCGAAGAACAATATTTTTGAGAAAAAATAATAATAAGTTAATAAAAATTCCGGTCGTAAGTGCGAGCGGTCGTAAGTCGAGGAACACCTGTACTGCGTGAACCACTAGGCGGGAATGAAAATCTTGAAGCAAAGGAGCTGTTAAGGCCCCAACTCTTGCGGGCTAAATTCATGTACGCTGCAACGTAAGTGTGGTGTGGCTGTTAGCGTTCCCCCACGCCGAACTGGAAAAAAGATGTGTGTGTGTGGAGTAATGGCGGTCAGAGCGTTCGCTAAGCTCAGTGTTGTGTTTAAAATAAATCTTTCTTGTGTGTGAAATTCATGTACAGTCCGCTTTTTATATAAACTGTGTTTTGTGAGTTAATTATACTAAATATGGTCCTTTCGACCCCGAGCGTCTCTAAACTAGTGACTATAAGTGTATAATTTTAAGTTCTGAAATTGCTTTGTTTTTTGATGAACTGTTAAATTTGAGTAATAATTATGATAAGTTAATTAGAATTTATAGCTATATTCGCAGGTTCATTGCAAATTGTAAAAAGAAAAAACGGCGAAGAAGACCATCTACCATTTTGCACATGGAAAATGGGTAAAATTACTGATGTTTTCCTTGGTAAGGATCAGAGAGTCCGTTTAGTTAATGTTAAAACTCAGACAGGAACTTTTAAACGGCCAATTACAAAAATTGCTGTCTTACCCCTAGAGGTGTGATATTGTGTATTATTGTATATTTAATGTCATATAATTTGAATCAGTTGCCCTATGATTAACATTTATAATTGGACTAATAATGTGTATTGAATAAAAAATGTAAATTGGAAGATCCCTGTGGATTCTTCCAAGGCCGGCAGTATGTTAAGGCTCCAACTCATGCGGGCTAAATTCATGTACGCCGCAAGGTAAGTGTGGTGTGGCTGTTAGCGTTCCCCCACTCCAAACTGGAAAAAAGATATGTGTGTGTGGAGTAATGGCGGCCAGAGCGTTCGCTAAGCTCAGTGTTGTGCTTAAAATAAATCTTTCTTGTGTGTGAAATTCGTGTACAGTCCGTTTTTTATATAAACTGTGTTTTGTGAGTTAATTATAATAAATAGGAGCTTTGCCTCTAAAGGCTATTCACAAATGAAGATTGTCCCCCTTTTTTATACCGTGGTTTTTAAAAAGCCATGTGTTCCTGAGTAACGCTTTTCGTATAACCGAAACATAAAACGCATAAAAAAATTAAATCGCCCCAAGCTACATGATCTAAGATCATTACATTGCCATATAGAACATTCTGTGCTGTACTGTGGACATTTGTACGTCCTGATTATTCACCTCGAACTGCAAGTTTCCAAGATTTGCCCTTTTAACAAGTAAACTGAAATAATCGAAGTATAACTCTCATAAATTTTGCTCTGTTCTGGTTTCATTATATCGTCTTCGCGATTTTGATTTAGAGCAATAGATCTGAAAATATTTTCCGTGATGAGAAATTATTCTGATAAAAAAAAAATATCTTGAAGGGAAAAATAGCTAATTGATCTTTACCGGAAAGCCTGGAACTGAATATTTTCCGAGTAAATATGCAACAATTATTTCCTAACACACACGAGGCACACTTTCTCGAAATAATAATTTCCATATTGCAAACATTTGAACGAACGAGTAGATATTCATTAGACTCTAACATAGTTCATTTGATTTATACGGAAGCGAGGATATTTTACAGCTAGTTAAAGGCTAATAGGCAATTATATAATTCATAAATTTTATATCAATAAATTATATGAATCCTATATTAATTTTTAAACTTTATGTGAATTCTATTTCTTAAGGCTGCTTCGTACAATCCTATTGGATGCGCGCAGCTGAGTTCCCATGCAGAAAATGGTTTTTAGGATTGTGGACTTGGACAGAAAGACTTCTTTTTTAATGTACCCCGAAATAGAGAAATAAATTATTTTCTCCCTCTTAACTTTTTTAGAAAATTCCTCCACCGAAGGAAATGGTAGCTTTTTCAAACAGTATACCCCCTTTTTACCTGAATAATACAAATTTTAAAAAAATCTGCTTTTTTTCCAAAGAATGAAAGAGGAACTCGAGCCAAATTTTTCTTTCCTTTTAAAAGGCGCAGCTAAGAAAAAAACCTTCACCATTCAAGTCGATCCTCAGTGGAAACATTTTCTCCTTAGATTAACACTGAGCAGAGCAAATCCAACAGAAGTCGTTCCAGCAGCCTTAAAAGTATACGTCACTTGACTTTACTTCAATACCATACATCTTCGATACCTCAAAGTCGTTGGATGTTCTAACATTATCTCCCCGATAATAGTCCATTCATGCTTGTTTGTAATTTAAATATATGCAGTCTGCATCCTATGGTGGTTAGCGTCACGAGATTTTGTTGAGTGGGCTAGGGTTCGTATCCCGGCTAAGGCTTGGACGTTTTTGTGCTGAACCCCTCATAAGGGGTTCACTTGTATGATGCTCTACATGATAACGACGTCTACAAATTCCCGGCACAGAATGTGTGAAATCCGTGTCCCGTTAGAAAAATAGATATTGTTAATAAACGAGGCACCTCCCACTTACGATGGCACACTAAGTCTTAAGGCTGTTGGGTAGAAACTCAGTTCAGTGTTAACCTATGGAGAGAATTTTTTAATCTGCTAACTTACTCATTTTAGAAATATCGTCCACCTAGTGAAATGATGTACGTTTCAAACACAGTTATAACCCATTTTTCCCCAAAGGCATCAAATTGGAAAAATTTCTTTTAAAGAATGAGAAAGATAGCCTAGTCTAAAACTTTCGTATTTTTTCAGCTGCGCTCTGTAATAATAAAAGCTCTTTCACTGCAACACAGCCCCCGTTGGAAACGCTTTCCCCGGAGATTAACTCAGAGATGAGCAGTAGGACTACTACCCAATGGCCTTAGAGAATGCCGTTTCTATTATAGTTCAAGAAACTGGAGTTGCAAATAGAATGATTAAAAGACAAAAAAAAAGTGTTCCGGCAGTTTTGTAGGTCAATTTCTTACGACTGATATCTAAACCCCTCCATTGAACACGACCGTGTGGCGTGTTAAAGAAACAAAATTAAAAGCGGAATGAAATCATTTTGAGTTTCTTGCAGAACAAAAACTATGCGACCGTTTTTCACATAACTAAGCAACAACAACCGCCGAAAACAAAGTGTTGCCACACAGAGCGGAAGAAACAACAGAAAATTGAAAAATGTAAATACTTACAAAAGCGACATCTACATACAAATAGCTCGGAACATTCCGGCAGCCTTGAAGCCCTCAGGGGCTTAAAAGAAACAAAATTGAAAATCTAAAAAAAAAAACTAAACAAAAGGATTAATTACAAATTTTTAACAAAGTTAATATTTAGGAATATAAATGAAATTAGATATCAATTGAAAATCTAAAAGTAATGTCAAGGTTCAGCTTAGAGATCAAAATGTTAAAGTTCAAAATGTCAAAATTCAGAATGTTTCACTGGTAATGGGCAGATCTTGACAATGGGTCTTTTGATTTCACTATTTGAAGTGCGAATGCTTACAACTGTAACCTTTCCATCAGAGCCGGGGTGGACACGAGTTATTCGGCCTAATTTCCATTGGAGAGGAGGGATGTTGTCTTCTTTGATCAAAACTAAATCATTCACAGATAAATTATCGTGAGATTTTCTCCACTTATTTCTATGTTGTAGTTGAAATAGATATTCTTTGCTCCAACGTTTCCAAAAATGTTGGAAAATTAATTGACGAAGTCTCCAGAGGTCAGCAAGAGACCTTGGTTAATCTAGTTGGTTTTCTTCTGGCAGAGCTGTGAGAGCAGTTCTAATGAGGAAGTGACCAGGTGTGAGAACCGATAAATCTGTGGGATCATCCGATTGCTGAGCTAACTGTCTGGAATTCATACATGCCTCAATCTGATTAATTAAGGTCGTGAATTCAGGATAAGTTAAGATTGCTGCTCCCATTGTTCTTCGAAGATGATGTTTCATGGACTTAACTGCAGATTCCCACAGTCCGCCGAAATGTGGAGCGCCTGGAGGAATAAAATTCCACTTTACATTTTCTGAAGACAAAAATGCTTGAAGGTGTTCACTTTTTTGACATGATAAGAAGGATTTACGAATTTCTTTGCTTACACCTTTAAAATTCGTACCACAGTCACTAAATATTTCCTTTGGATTTCCTCTCCTTGCAATAAATCGCTTCAATGCTTCTAAACAAGCTCTAGAGCAACGATCTTCAACAACTTCCAGATGGACGGCTCGAGTTGTGAAACAAACAAAAATGCAAACATAAGATTTAAATGATTTTTGGCCACGACCACATTTATGTTTTATCATGAATGGGCCAGCAAAATCCAAATCAACTCGAAGGAAAGCTCGTGAAGCTGTGATCCTGGATGCTGGCAAGTCTGTCATCATTTGCTTGGCCACTTGAGCGCGATGTCTACAGCAAATAACACATTGCTGAACAATTTTTCTGATTTCTGATCTAGCTGCAATAATCCAAAATTTTTGCCTGATTAAGGAAAGCAAAAGTGCAGGGGCTGCGTGCAAATAAGTTTCGTGATAATGTCTTATGATAAGTTTAGAGATAAAATGTTTCTGAGGGATGAGTATCGGATGTTTTTGATCTTCGGAAAGCTCTGAGTTCATTAAGCGTCCTGCAGCACGAATTATTCCCTTCTTATCCAAGAACGGGCTTAATGAAAGTATTCGACTGGAAGACTTCAATGTTTTCTCAGCCTTCAAACTTGCCATTTCTTCGGGAAATTCAGAACGCTGTAAAGTTCTTATCACAGCACACATTGCATCATTTAGTTCTTCACTAGTTAGAAACTCTTTTCTCGTTTTGGATTTTTTCAAAGAGTTGTTCACAAATCTCAAACAATATGCTGTGATGCGACAAAGTTTCAATCAAGATGAAAATTTAGACAGGAATGAATCTTCACTAATTTTGACAAAATTAACAACGTAGCCTTTTATTTCTTCTTTGAGTATGTTTTCATTGTCCAGATTGGAATGAGGCTGCTCATACTCCGAAAGTTCTTCAAATTTATTTTGGAGCCAACTTGGTCCATGAAACCACTGATCGCAATCAATTAATTCAGAAGGTTGTAAACCTCTTGTGGCAAAATCAGCAGGATTGGATTTTCCTTCGACATGACTCCACTTTACATCTGGTATGCTATCTTAAATCTTCGAGACTCGATTGGCTACAAAGGGAAGCCACCTCCGTGATTCAGAAGCGATCCAGGAGAGTGTGATGGTAGAATAGGACCAAGCGATACAATTTTGAGATGGCACATTTAAAGATTTCATGACAGTCCCTAACAGTTTCCCAAGCAATAAGGCAGAACAAAGTTCAAGTCTGGGCAATGATTGAACCTTGAGTGGTGCGACTCTAGTCTTAGCACACAGCAATGCAACCTTACTTCCTTCATCTGAATATAATTTTACATAAATAGCAGTGCTGTACGCCTTTTCCGAGGCGTCACAAAATGCATGCAATTCAATTTTGTGACAATTTTCAATTATGACTAGTCTAGGAATTTTGAGAATGTTAAGTAAGCTTAGTTCTTTATGAAATGAAGTCCAAGTAGAAGCTCTTTGGGGATCAAGTAAGTCATCCCATTGGACCTTGCAAATCCATAATTCTTGGAGAAATATCTTAGCGAAAACCACACTTGGTGCAAGCCAGCCTAATGGAGAAAACAGTCTTGCGACTTCTGAAAGCACACTTCTTTTAGTTTCCGCAAAGGTACTAGATGGAAGAACCTTGAAATCGAATGTGTCACTATGGGGGTGCCAATTGATACCCAGTACCTTCCTTGGTTGATCTTTCAAAATGTCCAAGTGGCTTGAATCTTCTCTGAGTTCAAGAGGTAACTCTTTCAAAATTTCTGATTCATTGCTTAACCATTTTTTAAGCGTAAAACCACCCTTGCGCATCAGTGAGTCAATATCACGAACAAATTGTTTTGCTTCTGTTTTTGAAGAAGCACCAGTCAGCAGATCATCAACATAAAAATCAGATTTCACAACCCTGGATGCACTTGGGTAGTTATCTTGCTCGTCTAGAGCAAGTTGAAGAAGCGATCGAGTTGCTAAATAAGGTGCAGGAGACGTGCCATAAGTGATTGTCAAAAGTCTATATTCCTGGATGGGTTTATTTGCATCATTTCTCCAAAAGATGCGCTGGAAATCGGCATCTTCATCGTTTAAGCGAATTTGCCTGTACATCTTTTCGATGTCCCCACAAATAGCAACAGTATGCGCTCTAAATCTGATTAGAATGTCAAACAATTCAGGTTGAATTGTAGGACCAACATACAGCAAATCGTTGAGAGAGCATCCATGGGATGTCTTAGCTGAGGCATCAAAAACAACTCGAAGCTTTGTGCTAGTGCTAGTGGGCTTCAAAACAGGATGATGTGGCAAGTAGTACACTGAAGAAGGAGTTGGTTCAGAACTAGGAACAACTTCCATATGGCGTAATTCTAAATACTCATTAAGAAATTCCTTGTACAATGTGTGTACTTCCGGTTTGTTAACTAGCCTATTTTCTTGAAGCATATATCTTTTGAGAGCTAACTCTCTAGAGTTACCCAAATTTGACGAAGGTTTCTTAAAGGGTAATCTAACAACATATCTGCCGGTACTGTCTCTGTAGTGTGTATTTTTGAAATGTTCTTCACATTTAATTTCTGACTTAGACAAAACTGTTTCATCTGGAACAGTTTCTAGGGACCAAAATTTCTTAACTATTTCTTCAGTATTCAATTTAAAATTATTTAGAGAAATGTATGAGCATACATCAGAGCTGAAAACTGCTGTACCTGAAATGATCCAACCTAATTTTGACCTAATAACTGTGGGAAGCTCATTGTATCTCTTGATTGGTTCACTAACAATCAGGGACATGAAGACATTAACACCCAAAAGAATGTCTATAGGAGATGATTTAAAGAACTTAGGGTCCGCAAGAACTAAATCATTGAAGGAGTGAACAGTGTTCGATGGCAATGATTTATGTGGTAAATCTCCGCAAACTTTGTCCAAAACAAAAACTGAAGTAGAAAAGGAGAGTTCTGAAGACAAATGAGGAGTGGAATTAATGTCCAATTCACCCTTGGTTTGCGATGCAGCCGATCCTAAGCAAGAAATTTGTATATTTGCAGTTTTTCTAGCCAATCCAAGTTTTTGAATGCAATTTTCTGTGATGAAACTAGCCTGGGAACCAGAATCAAGGAGGGCACGACAGTGTACAAAATTGCCCGATGAATTTCGAACTCGTATTTGAGCAGTACATAGCAAAACCTCTTTGTTAACATTTCTATTACTAACAAAGTTACCATCAATCTGATTCGAAGCATTGGAACAATTATCAGTAGTAATTTGTGGTGAATTTCGAGGAGTAAAATCTCTAGCCCGAGCAGAAAGGGGTGAATTATTTTCATTATTAGTAGCAAGAGTATTTTCACCACTATTACTAGGCTTAGACAAATGCAAAATGGAGTGGTGGTTTGCATTGCAAATTCTACACTTATTTACAGAGCCTGACTGGACTTCAGGTGATTCATGGTTGATAAGCCCTAGAGGCTTGGGGAACCGGTGGAGTATTCTGACTTACAGAGCCTGACTAAGGCAGGGGCATACGGGGCAGTTGCCCCGGGTCCCCACATCAGAGGGGGGCCCCCAAATCGAATAGAAAGTTTAGTATTAAGTATTAAGTTCTTCATTACTGAAGTAGTGAAGCAGAGGGGGGCCCCAAAGAAGTTTTTGCCCCGGGCCCCAATTAGGCTAAGTCGGGCCCTGGTTATTTAAACTATTGCAAGATTTAGAACTATGCAAATTAGATAAACAGTTGTAACATAAATGGCAAGATTTTACAAAATTAAAACGTTTGAAAACAGGTAATTTTAAAAACTTGTCACATCTATATAAATGATGAATTTTCTTACAATAAGCACATATTATATCAGTGTAAGAAACAAGCGAAGTGACCTTAGAATTATTCTTGAAATCCTTCATATTGGTTTTGCTATTCTGTAGCATTCTAGCATGTTCCTTCAAAAACAAAAGTAAATTTTCAAGTGTTCCAATTTCAATTTTGAATTGTCGTTCATACCAAATTCGAGTGTTTTTATTCAATTTTTCAACAATTAAATGAGTTACAAGTGTATCGGCAAATCCATCTACTTTTTGTTCTAAAACGGTAAGCGAACGTACACTCATTCGTTACGTCGACCAAGTTCAAAATTTCATTTGACGAATCGCCAATATTCGGTTGCTTAATGAGTTTCTTAATCAATGTATTAATAAGTTCACGCCCATTCAAATACCGATCTTCAAGCAAATCCCAAGCAATTTTTAGTTACTATCTGAAATTGGAATAGCTTGAATAATTTTCAGCGCATCCGATTTGCACGAACTCTTAAGATATTGAAGTTTTTGTGCGTTTGTCAAATTTACATTTTTATGCACACTTGCGTTAAATAAGTAAGAAAAAGTAAGCCATTCAATCATGTGACTGGAAAATGTTGGCAATGATAAATGTGGCAATTTAACTTCAATACAATCTGACCTAGTGCTAACCGAACTTGAGCTAGTATTCCCTAATTTTCTGCGCTCAATCATCAAATAAAGCTCATCTGTAATGTCTTGCAATGAATGACATTCAACAAAATAACTATCAAAATACTTTTCCTCACAATTACTGTAAATATTATCAAAAACATTCGAAATGTCGTTAGTTATATTGTTCAGTTTCTATTTGAAAAGCTCAATTTTTGCAACATCAGCTTGTGCGATCTCAGAATTTAATTTATCTTTTAACTTTGTTAAGTTGCATTTTGCAACTTTCTTTTGCGTTAAAAGTAACTTGAGATCCATATTTCAAAAATAATAAATGAATGAATGAAGACACACATTCAATCAAGCAACGACGAAATTGTGTACTAATCCTTGGCACTAATCAAAACAATCGAAGTTCCAATGAAGCACTTCAATAAAAAAATCATTCGATAAGTTTTTAAATCAGCAGCGAGAAGACAGACAAAATCTTCTTTCAATCAAACAAAGTTAAAAAAAATGACTTCCGCTCGCAACGAAAAATGCAGGCAGCGAAATCGAAAGGGTTATTCCTAACAATGCGCTCAGAGCTGTGACGGAATTCAAATTATTTTCATTGACTGTTCTAAATATACATAGATTGCCAATGACTCCGGCAAAAGACGACGGACCAAATAAACAAGACCGTATGGTGTGTTAAAGAAACAAAATTAAAAGCGGAATGAAGTCAATTTGAATTTATTGCAGAACAAAAACTATGCGACCGATTGTCACATGGCTAAGCAACAACAACCGCACACACACACACGCACACACACACACACATATATATATATGTGAGGAAATAATTGGGAAAAGAATAAGTAACTTAAATTTTGGGGGGGGGCTTCGGGATTGATTAAATTCGTGACGAACGCCATTAGTTTAATACAGCATAGAACAAGCGCGGGGGATTTTAGGGGAATACCCTTTTTTGAGAGAAAACCTTGACTGACGTCTGTGGTCGAGGGAACGAATCTATTTTTAGAGCAGGCACGGGCTGCGAGGAGTGAAACTATTGCATAATTTCAGACTTGGAGAGGATTCTAGAATATTTCACAGAGCATGCGCGATAAGTTTAGACGCCTTGGGGAACAATAGAATTTCGTCAGAGCATTTCGAAAGTCACTTCATTTAAATCATCATAATCCTGAAAAGCAACTTGCCC
>CAJRAI020000145.1:0-47813 GCA_907164885.2 Dolomedes plantarius
TGTTTGAAGTGGCTGTAAATATAAAATTCAAAGTAAATTACTCAATGATTATTTATAATTCTCTTCATTTTTTCATATTCATTTTATCTCCTCTGGTTTTAATGAGTGCAATTCTCTGTCCATTAGAGTAAAAGGCTTGTAACATGATGCAATGAGTTTCTTTTCCAGATCCTGACTTGAATCATATATCCATTTAATATTTTTATCACATATCATTGGATTATCTGTAAAAGAGGAATATAAAAATAAATTTTATTATGATATTAATTTTGAAACTCTATTTAATGTAGCTGAATTTAGTGTTTAACTTTATAAAAGATTAATTTTACAGTTATTTTTACAAACAGATTTTTTTACAACACAAATTGCACACACAAAAATGCATTTTAAAACACAAATGCATTAACTCATTTTCTTTAAGAAATATTTGCATGATTTACCAAATGTAAGTGGGGCTCAGGGTTGCCCAAATTGGTCGGCAGATCTGTACTGTTCGTCCAGCACCCAGGCCTATAAAAATGAGCTGCTCCGAACTTGGGAAATCTACCCTCGACTGCGTATACAGGTTTTGATATGTAATAACCAGTGAGTAGTTCAATAGGGCGTATAGGCAAGAGCCGTGGTCACCATAATCTTTTTGAAACTTACCAAATGTAAGTATAAAGTGATGATCAGGATTTCACTAGAGTGCAATAATCATTTCTTGATGATATAGTATTGTGGTGTATGTTATGAAATTGAAATATGCTCATAAATTTGGATGAACTTTTTTTTATTTATAAATAAACTTATTAGTAACAGGTACTCTTTAACAGAAGTTCGCATATAAGCAGTCACTTTTAAAGGGGAATTAAATATGTACTTAAGACTTATATATATATATATATATATATATATATATATATATATATATATATATATATATATATATATATATATATATATAAATAATGAATAATTATAAATATATTTGTTAATGAAAATAATTTTTATGGAAAAATTAATCATTTAAATTTATCTATCTTTCTATTTATGTATGATAAGCAGTTTTTACTTACAGTCAATATTTAATGATTCAAGATGACTCCAGATTGGGCTCCATATTGTTTGATCGATGGTGCTAAATTCATTCAACTCCAGATTTACTATTTTAAGATTCGGCATATCAGTAAAAATGTCTTCTGGCAATGTTTCAATTTTATTCCTCCTGTTAAGCAAAATTACAAAGATAATTTTTTATGCATCTATTTTGTTTTGTAAGAACTTTATGAATTTGTATTAATGTAATTTTTTTAAAACATGGTGGTGGTTGTTTAGACAATATTTTTGTATTATATATTCATCTAGAGATAGGTTTGGTGTATGGCCCTTAATGTAAACACTTATGAACAGATGAGCTCCATATTATACTATTTTCTAAGATTACATCCAAATGACCAAATATAATTAACTTTCATGGTTATGCATTATGATCAATGATAGAATGAGAAATGCATTCATGTTGGGAAATCATCAATTTTTGGTGTCTTTTAATGTTGAAACATAATGCTTATTTATGCTCATTGTTCTTCCTATTAACTATAGACATCCACTAAATTCAGATCTTGCTGTTCTATTTACTTACCTGCTCATTTATTAGGAAAAAAGCTACATGATTTGATTATGATTTTAGATCTCTAAAATTTAAATATTTCTTTAAACTTGTTTACTCACTTATGTCACTGTAACGTTTATGTAATGGCAGAAGCAGGAAATTTTGAATTTGTGATGATCTTATGATATGTTCATATGCAGGTTATGTAACTGTTAACATATGACTTACGTATAGTGAAATAAGTACTGGTTGCAAAATGCAGCAGTATACAAGTATCAAAATTATGATGATTATAGAAATGTATTATAACCAGTTTTGAAATGATTATCATTTATTTTGTAATGAAGACTAGCTTATGAATACTTCATGTTTAATTTATTTTATTTTATTTTTTCTAATGTTTTGAAACATTGCTTTCCTAAACACTTCAGTTCACTTTACTTAAATTTTTCATAGAAGTATATATACTATTTTCCTGTCCCATTTTCCTTTACCAGCTGTCTGAACCAGCTGTGAAGTGTAACTAACTAACCTTCTTAAATTTAACAAGCTTTTCTCAGTAATAATTCATACAGTTTTAATATTAAAGAAATAATAATAATGATAATTACTCTAAGTTAAGTTCCTCCAAATGCAAAGCTGGTTCTGGTAATGCTCGTCGTGGTATGTATGTCAGATCATTTTCGGACAAATCAATTATTTGTAAGTTTGTTAAAGGATTTAGTGCTCTGTATCCTATTGCTCTAATATTTCCTCCCACGAATCGTACTATTTTCAGACTCTTTGGGCCCATTACAAACCATCCATTATGGACGACTTCTACATAACTGTCGAGAACTTCCAAGGTTGTCAATCGGTTTAAATGCTCGATGGAAATGTATGCAAGTGGATTTGTTCGTGTGAAGGCCTTCGTGAATTTCAGAGTTTCCAGAGAATCTTCCAGGCCTTTAAACTGCGTTTGGCCGAGGGAACCGATTCTGGAAAAATTCGACTGCGAGATGCCCAGCTCCTTGATTGTCACATTTTCAAAGAGATCGTGCGGGATGTATTCGAATTTTGAACTCTTGATTTCGAAAGAGGATACTTTACTGCCGCTTAACCCTTGCACAGAGTTCGTCAGTTGCTCTAAAGATTCCAGATGAGAACAGTAAACGTTGATTACGTTTCCTATCGTCTTGCAGAAACATGGTGTGATATCTTCGCGAGGGGGGCAAGTTTCTGAGTAAACATTCTGAATGGCGAACGAAACAAATACGATTAGTGTCCACATCTTGAATCTCACCATTCTTAACTAAGAATACTAGGCAGTATGTGTGCAATTAGCTTTTTTTGCGTGATCAGCTGTTTTAATTCGCACGATAACGCTTGATACGTAATCTTTGACGCATGTTAGAGTCCAAAGAGTAAAGAATATCTAAAGAGAATGTATTATTTCAAAATGTACTCATTACTTAATCTATGAGAGGAAGCGAATATTTACTAAGTTTCAGAAACTACCATGAATACTGAATTATACTCTGTTTCATTTTCATTAACAGGGGCGTTGAGAGGCTATACTTGTCTTTGGAGAAGATATTTACCTTTTCCCTACTCCCCCCCCCCTTCTCGCAGATTAATGCGTTGAAGCCCTACCTGTGTCCGTGAACCCCTAGGAACCAAGGAACATTATTACGCCCCCTATCCTCACCCCACCCATTCTTTCCTCTCTTCGTTGAGCCAGTACGTATGTATGTATGCATGATAGTCAATTTCGGAGTTTCACAGACCCTTTTTCAAGTATTATAAATCTATATTCAACAGAATCGAAACTAGTTCAGTGTCTGCGTTTGGGCTTCGCGCTCTCTACTAGCTTAAACTCCGCGTCACACGTAGTTTGCTTCTTCTGGTTGCTTTGCTCTCATTAAATATAAAATTTTGTTTTAACTGTATTTTTTATTTTATTATTATTATTATTATTATTATTTTTATTTATTTATTTATTATTATTATTTTTTTTTTTTTGGGGGGGGGGGGTGTACCGCTATAGTTGAGATCAGACTACTCCGAAACGCACCATCCAGTCTATTGTTGATATCGGTGCCACCGAGAAAGAGACATTTCTTATAAGTTAGTTCTATTTTTTAAATTTTTACGCACGCACACACATGTAATTTGGCCAATTTAATTTCAATTAACTTTAAGAAAGCTGACAAAAATGAATATACATACAAATACATTTCTAGGAAGATGCAAACTGAGCTCTTTTTAATGAAAACAGATAAATACTCAAAGACTGGCCTGAAATTCTGAACCCGAGGAAGTTTAAAGTACAATAGCAATATCTCTTTTTCAATAGTGGCAACGTAGTAGTTAAAAGTAAAGATTGTACCTGAAAAATGTGATATAGTAAGGTGAACTCTACTGAACAATCCCTCAAGCGAATGGAAGAAAATCTCAAAGCAAACGAAATAAAGCAGTAAAGATTACAGAAGACGCGGTTTTAGTAGCTTCGGTACGCCTGAGATTTGGTTGTTCTCAGTTGCTTATTTCCGTTTCCTTTATGTGAAAGAAGGGGTCACTTTTGTTGGGTACTATGGTTCATACAGACAACTCACACATATTCTGCTTTACAATCTAATATTTACACTGCTGGCCACTGTAAATGCAACACCCTGAAGAAAACATGCAAATAACATGAAATTTACAACATGCATTAGCGGAGGTGAGATATGCAAATTATTAGAATTTCAGCGCAGACGCACATCACGCGCGCCTGTGGCGCCACTTCAAAGCGCTATTTAAGGCTTGGAGATTTCGACGATTTCAAGTTCGGCAATTGTGTTTTTCTTGTGGTTTTTTCAAAAAAAAAGATCAATTATGCCTCGTCGAAAACAGCGATCATCTTTTGATCAAGTATCCGAGTTCGACAGAGAAAGGATAGTGGCCTACCGCGACTGTGGATTATCTTTCAGGGAAATCGGTAGTCGTGTTGGACGAAACCAAACAATTGTAATGCGGATATGTGATTGTTGGATGCAGGAGGGTACGACGGACCGGCGTGTTCGGTCGCATCCACCTCAGCGCACCACTTCACGTGATGACAGGCAAATTGTGCGCATGGCAGTGACGGATCGCTCAGTCACATCACGAACCATAGCACAGCACATGCAGTCTGTAACGCATCATCCAGTGTCTGCGCGTACCATTCGACGCCGTTTACAGCAGAGTGGTCTGTCCGCAAGACGTCCATTGCTTTGTCTACCCTTGACGCAGAACCACAGACGTCTCCGCCGCCAATGGTGCGATGACAGAAGGATGTGGACTGCAGAATGGAATGAAATTGTCTTTCCTGACGAGTCACGCTTCTGTCTGCAACACCACGATGGTCGCATTCGAGTCTGGAGACACCGTGAAGAGAGGATGCTGAACAGCTGCGTTATGCACCGCCACACTGGCCCTGTACCGGGTATTATGGTATGGGGCGGTATTGGATATCACTCTCGCACACCTCTAGTACGCATTGCCGGTACTTTAAACAGCCAGCGCTACATCTCCGAGGTGTTGGAGCCAGTTGTCCTTCCTTACCTTCAGGGCTTGCCCACAGCCATATTTCAACAGGATAATGCGTGACCACACGTGGCACGCATTGTCCAACGGTTCTTCATCAATCGCCAGATGGAATTGCTTCCCTGGCCACCTCGCTCTCCGGATCTTTCGCCGATAGAAAACATGTGGTCCATGGTTGCTCTACGATTGACCCAGATTCCATCCCCAGCTGCCACAGCAGATCAACTTTGGCAACGTGTGGAAGCTGCTTGGTCTGCTGTACCCCAAGAACTCATCCAAAGTCTCTTTGAATCAATGCCGAGGCGTGTGGCAGCGGTGATCTCCAACAATGGCGGCTACTCTGGCTACTGATTTTGGCAGGAACCACACTTCACAGAAGTCTATAAATTTAATCATTTGATACTTGGTCAACATGTTATCTACAAAATAAATTTTGTTGGGATATCTCTTGTCTTTCTTGGTGTTGCAATTTGGGTGGCCAGCAGTGTATTTCAATTTTTACAAGCACCTTTTCAACATCTACTATCAGTACCATTACATTACTGCCTGGTCTGGTTGAAAATCAGCATAATCTGTAGAGCAGCAAATAATACAATCAGCTTTTTATTAAAAATCGTTGCCATTCAGCAAACAAACGTGAATCAAAATTGATGCGCATAATATTAAATAAAGTTAATTAACACAAATATAAATAACAAAAAATAGTTATTTAGTGTGCTACCTTCCCAGCCACTACACTTTAACTAAGACTGCCCAGTATCAGACTATGTGTTTATCTTAACGATCATAAAACTATCTTCAAGGTAGTAGGGTTTACAGAGTTCCTACCAATGCGAAGCATTGCATTGCTTTCACCTCTGAACGTATAATGAATTAATAAACTTATAGTAATTTTCCGAAATAAACTAGTTGCAAACATGAATTTAGAAAAATCTCACGGCTGCCGCCTGGATCCGTGATCGGTCCTAGCTTTGGCCTTCGAAGAAAATTCCGTTTCCCCATAGAGCAGGGGTAAACCGATAACTGTGTGCTAAAGAGCAGATACCTTGTGTGATATTATTTCCTTGTTTTGTGGCAACACATTATTTTGTTTTTGTCCGATCGTTGCATGATATATGTCTACAAAATAGTTATTAAAAGCTAAGTTCTCTCCCTAAACTGTTATTAGTGTTTTTAAATAGCACAAATTTAATAACTATTTTATTTGTTGAAATTTTGAACGCCTAACGATAAATCATGGAGCAGCTTCTTAAACCAGAACGATTTGATGTTGATCCCACGTGCGTTAACGCGGAACTAAAATGGAGCCATTGGAAGAAGACCTCTACTGTGTAATTATGTTAGTTCGACCGCGTATCAGTTCATAAATGATTGCACAGATTATACAGAAGAAGTTTCGACTCTGGATAAGTTGAACATTAAGAAACGAAATATTATATTCGCTAGACATTGCTTGTCGACGGAAATCAACAAACAGGTGAAACAGTAGGCGAATATTTACAAATCCTGAACCAACTGAGCAAAGATTGCTGGTTTACTGATGTTAAAGCGGAAGATTATCGGAAAGATTATATCCGTGATGCTTTCATACGGGGATTAAGGTGCTCTCGTATCCGTCAACGACTCCTTGAGAATACATCGATGACGTTGGATCAAGCTTTTGAACAAGCCAGAGCCCTTGAATTGGCTGAAATTCAGGCGGCCTCATATTTGGGACATTCCAATTCTGCGTTGTCTGCGGCGGTAGAAGATCGTTCTTTTCAGGAAAATGATGCTTTACCTACATCAGCTGCTTCCTCACCGAGATCTCAAAAATGTTTTTTCTGCGGAAACGATCTACATTCCAGAAGTATTTGCCCGGCCAGAGATGCCATGTGTAGAAAGTGTGGCAAAAAGGGACACTATCAACAGGTTTGTAAAGCGAGGTCTGCTAGAAACCCTACGGTAGCAGCATGTACAAACACACTGGCAGCTGTTTCTGGAGCTGTTCATTGCCTTCAGAAGTCAATAATTAGGGCATCAGTCAACAATATTCAGCTTAATGCCTTAATCGACACGGGCCGCTCCCTAAGTTTTTGAATGAGAAACATGTAGCTAAATATAAAGTCTAAATATAACCATATTGAGGGGAAATATCGATGGCTAATTCCTCTATGGTTACTGAAGCAGTAGGTTGTTGTAAAGTAAATTTAAGAATTGAAGATTTCACTTATCAGGATGCGGAACTGTTAATTACGAGTATGAAAGACCTGTGCACCGATGTTTTGATAGGTCATGACATCCTAAAAGGACATTCATCTGTAGAGATTGGATTTGAGGGTAACATACCTCCCCTTACAATTTGTCTTTTTCAATTTGTGCTGTAGCACAAGTGCCTCTCGTATCACTTTTTTCAAATTTGAATCCAGATTGTAAACCGGTAGTTACTAAGTCAAGACGTTATACGGATGAAGACAATAATTTTATGACTAAGGAAACTCGGAAACTTCTTCAAGAAGGTGTCATTGAATCGAGTAACTCTCCACGGAGAGCTCAAGCATTTGTGATTACAGGAGAAAATCACAAACCCAGAATGGTAGTTGACTACTGACAGACAACTAACAAATTCACTATACTAGATGCTTACCCTCTGCCTAAGATCGAAGATATAATTTTAAAAATTTCAAAAAACAAAGTATTCAGTAAGATCGACCTCCAAAGTGCTTATCTCCAAATTCCTATTCTTGAGAGTGAAAGACATTATACAGCTTTTGAAGCTTGTGGTAAATTGTATCATTTTTTTGCGTGTCCCTTTCGGTGTTACAAATGGTGTAGCATGTCTTCAAAGAGTCATCGACAACATCATCGAGGATGAAGGAGTTGATCTTACGTATCCATTCATCGATAATGTTACTGTTTGTGGCAAAGATCAAAGGGAACATGACGATAACCTAAGAAAATTCTTAACTGTGGTGAAGAAATATAATTTGACCCTTAATGAAGAAAAGTGTAATTATTCAACTAAATCGGTCCAGTTGCTGGGATACATGGACATGGACATGGACAAAAAGTTTTCGTGAGGTTCCAAATAGGGCTAAGAAAGCCCTTTACCCTCGGTATGGATATGGGAAGCACTGAAGCTTTTCACGCATGGTCCAATAAGAAATGAATCAAGTAAAAAAAAAAGTTATGTTACAAAATAAATTAAAGAACTTACAAAAATAAAAATAAAAACATTAGAATTTAGTAAGTTAAAGTTAACACAAAATTAAATCAGCAAGACTTGCCAAAAAAAAAAGTTCCAATATAAGATAAAATAAAAAGCAAAATATAAAGATTGAACTCTCAAAAGTCGAAGACGAGCCACAGAGGACCGCGAGCAGCAAAGATATTAAATACTGGGATCAAACCCAGGATGGGAAAGAACTATCAAGCAACCAGTGCTTGAAAACAGTCCGAAAAAGGAAGCAAGATGATGAATTTGTATTACAGAAGTTAAAAAAGATCAAGCTTAACTACTGGTCGAGAGTTTAACTACTGGTCCCGCAACCTGATTGGTTGACGAAACAGGATCCAGGAGCTTAGCAGAAGGTATTATCAGGGAGGACGGCTCACAATTTGACCATGAGGATTCGCAGAGGCATATTACACCAACAAGACGACACACTTCCTTTTTCAAAACAGCGTAAGAGGATGTGACTGCATATGATTAGGAAAAAAGAGGAGGATGAAAAATTAAGCGGTCTAGGAAGAATTTAAGGAAACGGAATGAATAAAGAAAAAAAATTAAATTATGGGAAAGAAGAGTTGGGAGTAATCCCAGTGTCAAGCACTAGATTCACTCTAGGTCTACGATTAAATTCTCTATTGTCATAATCAGGAAGATTGGCAATTTCTTCATTAGGGGTGGAGTAAAGACTATTATAAAATTTAGTGGCGAGATTAATTATAGCCAGGCGAATGGGTTCAATATTTAGATCTTTGTGGAGGGAGTATTTAGTTTTATATCTGTTGGCTTTAGTTATTAGACGTAAGGTTTTATTTTGATCGTAAGTGATGGAACAATTAGACCCGATCCTGAACGACTGAAACCTTTGATGGATATGCCTGTCCCTAGAGACTCCTCGGCTTTACAACGTGCTTTGCGTATGTTTGCCAATTATTCCCGGTGGATATCAAAGTTCTCAGAAAAAATACGCCCTTTGCTGGGGAAGAAACAGTTTTCTCTCTCTCAAGATGCTGTGTCTGCATTTAATATGCTCAAAGTGGATGTGGCTAATGCTACCTTGGCCGCAATTGAAGACGACATTCCATTTAGAGTCGAAACTGACTCATCAGACTTTGCGATCCAAGCTGGCCGTCCAGTTGCCTTTTTCTCAAGAACTTTGAACATGACTGAGCAGAAGCATTCATCCCCAGAAAAAGAGGCATATGCCATCGTCGAGTCTCTGCGCCATTGGAGACATTTCTTGATGGGAAAGCATTTCGCGGATCAACAAGCTGTCTCTTTTGTGTTTGATCAGAGACATAGCAGCAAGATTAAAAATGAAAAATTAATCCGTTGGAGACTTGAACTGGCAAGTTTTAAGTTTGACATAATTTATCCTCCAGGAAAACAAAACATAATTACCGATACATTATCTCGCATTACAGGGGCTGTAACCTCCAGAGTAGATTTAAGTGAGTTGCACAACTCTCTCTGTCATCCAGGAGTTACACGAATGCACCACTGGATTCGTTGTAAGAATCTTCCATTTTCTTTAGAAGATGTGAGGAAAGTCACAAATTCTTGCTTGGTTTGTAATGAATTGAAGCCCAGATTTTGCAAAAATTAGAAACGCTTGTGAAAGCTACATCCCCATTTGAAAGGTTGAACCTGGACTTTAAAGGACCCCTCCCTAGTGCTTCAAGAAACCATTATATCTTGACCATTGTTGATGAATTTTCAAGATTTCCATTTTCCATCCCTTGTAGTGATATTTCTGCAACTACTGTAATATCGAATTTACAGAATATATTTTCCATCTTCGGAATGCCATCATTCATTCACTCTGACAGGGGATCAGCTTTCATGTCTCGCGAGTTGAAATCTTTCTTAACATTTTATGGAATAGCTACAAGCCGTACGACCCCTTACAATCCAGCTGGAAATTGACAAGTGGAACGTTATAGCGGAATAATTTGGAAGACCATACAACTTGCTTTAAGGTTTAATAACATGAGGACTGAACAGTGGGAAGGAGTTGTGCAGTCTACCCTCCATTCCATTCGCTCTTTGCTGTGTACGACAACTATTGCTACTCCCCACGAGTGAATGTTCACTCACCCTCGGAGATCGCATAATGGCTGCTCTATCCCTACGTGGCTTACTCAGCCAGGTCCAGTTCTAATGAAAAAGCAGGTGCGTACGAACAAATATGAACCACTTGTCCAAGAAGTAGAACTAATTGAAGCAAACCCTGATTACGCTCATGTAAAACTTGCGGATGGAAGAGAGACAACCGTTTCTCTTAGCTCCTAAAAGGTATCCTACCAATTTCTCTAATGACGAAGGGGTTAACGAAGAAAGCTTCTTACTGGATTCTGAAGTGCAGCCAATAAATGACTCCGCTATCTCTTCAGGAGACATAGCTGAAACGAACTTGGACACTCCCCCATTGCGTCCTGTTCGCCTTAGACAACCTCCTGTTTATTTGAAGGACTATGCCAGGGACTAAAAAATAAAAGGGGGTGAATGTGATATTATTTCCTTGTTTTGTGGCAACACATTATTTTGTTTTTGTAATTGGCAACGCATCAATGTTTGTGTACATCCGATCGTTGCATTATGTATGTCTACAAAATAGTTATTAAAAGCTAAGTTCTCTCCCTAAACTGTTATTAGTATTTTTAAATAGCACACCTTGACGATGACTTTTACTAAAGATTGGGACCACTGGCGCCATTTATAGGCAGGGCAGAGAACCAGAAAACGGTTTCACAAAAGGGAGGTATTTGCAGTGTTAGAGCAATTATATTAAGATAAAAGAAATAATTAAAGGATTTAAACTTGAAAGTCTAGCTTCGTAAGAAGAAGGGTCGACCAACGCGTGCCCAATTTCACGGGTCTTTGCAGAATGACGTGACAAGGAAATATTAAAATTTAGATTAAAAAAGCTGAAGAAGCAAAAAGTAGGCTTGGCCAGCAAAACATACATAAAACTATCTTGGTATACAAGTTGGCATATATAGCGTACGCAAAGATATCGCCAAAGATAGGCTATTGAAAATCGCCAGCCTGCAGCGTGCACGAAAGTGGCGCCGACAGTTAGAAGAACCCAAACTGCTGACTTTCATACGTCATGATCGCACGCATGTCACACGTATTTTGTCGTCTAGCTAAGGGGTACACAAACTTTTTTTGACAGAGTCCCACTTTCTTTAACTAAAATAATCACTCGACCACCAAATGGAAATATTTTACTCGTAGCAAATTTAGAAAAAAAATTAGGAGAATGTTATTAAAAAACTTAAAAAAGAAATAAGCAAAATTAGACAAACTATTTTAAAAATAAAGGAACTGTTGATTTTGGGTTTATATTTACTGTGCATAGTAACAATAAAAATAGTCTTATTTACGTACTACAATTACTTTGAAAAATTTCATGTGACTAAAACTTTATATTTAAAATTTAATATATATTTGTAGTTCATTTAGGTGAAAATTAACGAAAATTGAAATATATATATAAAATATAACATATTAAAATATTAAAAATTTTAAACTTAATTTATTAAAACTAACTAAATAACTAACCTTTTTTTAATTGACTAAAATTTTTAAAAAAATATTCGAAGGGTAAACCTGGTCATCAGGTGATATTTATTCAATATTTCGTGAAATATTTGAGTGCTACTCTCTTATCTTCCGGATTAAGTCTTCATCGTTGTCTGGTTAGTCTAGCTCAGTGTTTCCCAACTGCTTTTCGAGTCGAGACCCCTTTCTATGATTTCAACAAATGCTGCGCCCCCCCCCCCCTCCCCACCCGGTATATTTTCCTCAAAAAAAGCCTTTTAAAGACAACATGAATAAATACTAAATTGCATTTTCCATAATTTAATTCCAACTTAATGTGTAATTTAACAGAAATGAAATCTGTAAGAATTTTGTCATAAATGTAGAAAATTAAGAAATGTATATCTCTCAATAGAAGATTAAAAAAAAAAACATGAACAGAACAGAACAGATCCTCAAGGAAAATAATGCACCTTCCGTATGAATTCAGAATTGTAAAGAACAATAAAACTAGGAAATATTTTCACCTAAAATAAATTGATTTATTCAGTCGGGTAAACTACAACAGTGAGGCCAAAAGTGACAGCACACAAGGCCCTGATTTTCCATTAGGCCTAGTAGGTCCGGGCCTAGGGGCCCCCGAATGTTGGGGGGCCCCAAAAAATTTTTAATTTTTACAGGAAGGAAAAAAAAAAAAATTCTCAATTCAATTTTTTTTTTAATTTTACCTTTTTTAAAAGTAATTTTTTTTATATATCCTTTCAAATTTGATTGATTGATTGGTTCATCATATGTATAGTTATATGTATAGTTCATTATATGTATGTTATAGTGTATATAAGGGATTAATAAGTTTTTCTGGTTGCATGGTATTGGTGTTTAAATGATGAAAGTTAATATGTTGTATCGCTTTTCGTTATTGGATAATGTTCTAGGCTTCTACGCTTCTAATAGCCAATTCTTGGTAAAATGGTACTTTCACAATGATTCACGATTATTATTTTTTTTTTGTATGTCAATTTTGGAAATTTTACGCCCACATCAGTGTTAGGGGGGGGGGGGAGCATCCCGAGGTCCTATAGTCAAGAATTTTCTAAAATTTCAAGAATAGTCAAGAATTTGTGTACTGTACGTAGTAAGTAACAGCAATTTTCGTTTACCACCAAATAAAGGTGATAGATTTCTAACAAACTGAGTTTGCACCTTGAATGAGACTTTTTTTATTTAAAAAACATCACGACCTCACAGTTTCTGGTAAATATATAGTGATAAATATTTTCCGTAAAATTCGCTAAGATGCCATTTTAATTGAACAAAACTGTGGTGACCCCTCAGAAAACACTTTGCTACCCCCTCGGGGGTGGCTACCCACAAGTTGGGAACCCCTGGTGTAGCGACTTATTTTGAAAACCCAGTCTCATAGAGAGGTAAACGCGAATGGAAGGTAGAGACATCTAATAAGGTAAAACCTCATTTATCCGGACTAACTGGGACCATAAGCAATCCGGATAATATGTATAATAAGCAAAACAAAATCCTTAACTAAGCAGACCTACCGTTTATTACGATAAAAAAACTATGTTTTGCAAAAAAATTACTCAGTATTGTTTACAAGACATTAAAAAATACTAGTCGGTATCCGTCAAAACATGACGGCTAGATAGTAAATAAATGTACTAATACACAAATTATACTCCACAGATCATTGCCAAATGTTGAAAAT
Organism: Dolomedes plantarius; assembly: GCA_907164885.2. Taxonomy (NCBI): domain Eukaryota; kingdom Metazoa; phylum Arthropoda; class Arachnida; order Araneae; family Dolomedidae; genus Dolomedes; species Dolomedes plantarius. The sequence goes on from CAJRAI020000145.1 coordinate 13,618, forward strand.
CGTAATAATGCGCAGAAACAAATTAATGCGGTTAAGCGGCCTCGTGCTTAGTGAGTATCTGAAGCCACATTTAAAAATGTCACTGAGCATACGTAGAAAGCATTTTTTTAAAATTGTAAATTATCGTTAATTAAACAGCGCTAAATAAACAATTTCCATCAAGTTCAGTTTTATATTTCACAAACAATTTTCATAAATTAAAAATGGCAGAGAGAGATCTAGAGAAACTCCTCGGAATAAACGTGTTTTTCATTAAAACATGTCACTAAGCATGCGCAGAAACAGTGAGTTTCTAAAGCCAGATTTAAACATGCCACTGAGCATGGGCAGAAATCAATTTTTAATTGCAAATTATCGCTAAATAATAGAAATTCCGGTTACACAAACCAAATTTGACAATTCTACAGATTGCAATCTTTCGTTTAAGACCAAAATGAAGTAAATTGAAGCAGTATAGTTTTCTCTCTCGGGCTGTCCAAAGAGTCGGCTTAGCAACATAAATATATAGATAAAAAGAACTTTTCACTTAATGTCTTAACAAAGAACTGGTAAGTCTAGTAAAGCTTTCTTAAACTCAACAAAAAACATTTTATTACCATAATTTATTGTACAATCTATGCTGAAACTGCACATTGAATCAAACTAAAAAGCGAATATTTGGCGTACTTATAGTCACGTTCTTGCTATCATAGTTAAAAATTATTATCTAATGTGAACATTAAATAAAAATAATGTCTACAAATCTTATCCGGAGATCCGGAAAAACGAGGCTTTACTGTGCTGTTTGACACCTTAACCTGTACAATCTATGCTGGAACTGCACATTGAATCAAACTAAAAAGCGAATATTTGGCGAACTTATAGTCACGTTCTTGCTATCATAGTTAAAAATTATTATCTAATGTGAACATTAAATAAAAATAATGTCTACAAATCTTATCCGGAGATCCGGAAAAACGAGGCTTTACTGTGCTGTTTGACACCTTAGTAACAAATGTCATGCATATTTTTTAACATATATAAAATATGATTAAAAATATTCAAAAATATGTAATTATAGAAAATTTAAAGCAATTTTTTCAATTTTGTAACTCAGTATTATATAAATTTAATACAAACCATCCACGACCCCTCCCATTTTTTTTCCGTGACCACAGTTTGGGAATCATTGGTCTAGCTTACTGAACTTTCATATAATTTCACCACGTATTTCATGTCGTCATCCAGTGGACTTTTAATTCGCATATAGCGTTCCGTGCCCTCGCTGCCGGTTTGGCAATTGACTTTTAAAAGCGAGAACGTATATTTTTTATATTATCCTTCGAAAAATTAGAACTCACAGTTTCATGGTAAGAAATTCGGAATAATTTAAACATAGTTAGAATTTATTTTCTTTGACAGAAAATTTTCCTAAGCTTAGATTTCTTTTTCGCGAGCTTAACAAACTTTGAATCCTTGGAACCTTAATATTAGCATAAAAAAATCGCATCAATTCCTTAAATAATGAGAAGTCGTCAGTTAGTACTTAGCATCATAAGCAAAATGTACTATCCAGAGCGAGGGACGTGGACCCCACTTCTCAGTCGCTCCACATTTTTTATAACAAGTTTCATCCACTCCAACGGAAAATTGGTGAGGTGGATGCAGCTTATTATAAAAACATACTGAAATTAAAATGATATGTTCTAATTTTTTAAAATTAAATGAAATTTGATTTTTTAAAAATGATTTTTTTTTTAATTATTTTTTATTTTTTGTTGTTATTTATTTTTAAAAATTTTATTTTTTTATTTAAAAAAAAAGCATTTTTCAACTTCTTGTTTTAGTGCTCCAGCCATTTGTAGCCCTTTTTTGAGGAATAATTAAATTTGATTTACGTCCTAGTCCGGATCATTGATCTCACCGTTGAGGAATAGTACGCTCCCGTTGGTGTCTTGGGTATCTGTTTTAAGTTTTTTGGCTGGAGGAGGCATTAAATCTTCCTGGCGATCGATTTCCTTTAGCTGCAGTCCTGTCTTCCCATGCCCAGGATAAACTGCTCTCATATCTGAAAGAAATTGAAATATTTTCTCACCTGGGTCTTTTAACACCTTTAACCTATGTCTTCTATAATAGTGGACATGATCGATTATTTTCTCTTTGAAAGTCTCCTTTAAAGCCTCGTCTTTGTTTTCTAGCGAGTTAATAGTATTTGCAGGGTCCATCCTGCTGACAATTTTCAGTTGCCTCGAATGGTGAGAGGCAAAAACTTCAGCTGTTTTCTTGCAGATAGACATAAATCTGACAATAGTCTCTAAATGTATTGGCTCCAGTTTCCTACTTTCCCTAAGCAAACTGAGAGTTTCTTGTAACTTCGAGACTTGTAAATCCTCGACAAACCATAGTATAATAGCCAGGACATCCACAAAGGAGATCCTGACACGCTCTAAGAACGTATTATGAAGGGGATTAATGGTGCCTCTGCACTCTTTATTCTCGGAGGTCCGAGTTTTACAATTCCATTTCCATCCAATTTTGTAGTTGGAGCACTTTCTTGCTGTCATAGGGCCCGTGCATTTCGGACAATTAGGTGGTTCATCCTCCTTCCTTGGTATGAGGCCCAAGTCCTGATAAAGTGTTATACAGGTTAGGTCATCTTTAAACTTTTCACTAAAATTTAACAAACAAAGTTTCTCCAACAAGGGGTGCATTTTTGCAAGCTGAAAAATCTCTCAGTAACGATCACTTGAACTTGAACGTGCAGTTGTTCGAAGTGAGAAATAACTGCAAAGAAAAAATTCTTGAGTCAACTGAATATTCAATTCATTTTCGCCATCCTCTGAGGGTGGAGTATCAGTGTCTTGCTGTAGTCTCATTGGCTATAGGATCTTGCAGTAATCTTCATTGGCTGTAGAACTCAATGGACAAAGGGTTGTCGTTTGGCTCTACGAAAAGCCGCCAATATGCCAAGATGTTCGATAGAGTGTACGTTAGGAATTTTCAATATTTCAAGTAACCGATGCCCGCTTAAATAAATTCGTAAGCTGATAGCTAGTCACATGTCAGTTTAATAGAATACCAAAAGCATGTTCAATCACGATACTTTATTAAACAAGCAAAATACAGTACTTGTATATAAATAACTATGCCACGAAAAAAAAATAATTTTCAATAGGGCATTGCAGTAGGGATCGTGTGATTGCATCCTGTTTGAGAAACTTGACAACAAGTGTGCCTTATGACAACTAGGTGCCCCAAGCAGAACATAATTTTGGGGCCGATTTCATACCATAAAATATGATAGTCATAAGGGGATATAGTTATGTACAGAGGGCTCCCAGACGTGGGTTTTTAAACCCAGTTCTGGATTTTTCTGTAATCATGTGGGTTTATGGGTTTCTTTTCCCCAAAAAAATTATATCAAAATCTAGGTTTTACCCTTGCAAGTAAAATATATATCCAAAAAATTAATATTTATTTCTTATTTCAAGCGTAATTTAATTATGTAATTTAATAACGTAAAATTAATGAATGTAAAATCTTACAAGTGGAGATCATTTCAACTTAATCGAGATATATCTCCCTCTTACGAAATCATCCCAGAATTTTGGTATTGATTTACGTATTCTTGAAGATGGATTCAATAGTCCCAAACATGAAATCTTATCACACTTCATGACCCATTTGACAATTTTACCTCACTCTTTCTGACTGTATGGGGAGGGTTTTTTTTTTTCTTTTTCATAAGTTAATAGAATCCCAACAAAACACACAAATTCTTTCTAAAAGTGAAACTGTAAATGATCATATGATGGTAAAATGATTAGACAGATATCTTCGAAATTGTCATACCTGGATACCAGAAACAGAACTGATAATAGACGTAACAGAAGGAGTATGTTATAAGCAGTAAGAAGTAAGCATTGGAAAAAAAGAAGAAAGAAAGAAAAAACTTCAGAAGATTGATTTGGAAGAGAATGATGAAATGGATTAAATTTAAGGGAACAGTGGACTTTCAAAATTGTGAAATTTGTCCAAAAATTCGATTTTTTTTATTTTATTAAATTGTGAAACTACGGACGAGTAGGGATGTGTTGCAAAAATAATTTTTAATTTTTGTGATTACTTTCCTAGTTATAGGCATTTGTATTTAATTTAGATATTATGTGGTTACTAATAGAAATAACTTTAAATGTGTTTTTCTCAAAATAAAAATTTTCATGTCATGCGAATATTCAAACTGCTCCAGGTGCATTTCTAATAACCGTATTGCTGTGAAATTTAAGTTTTGTATACTTAACTGTATATCAAATAAATCTTATTGAAAAAAATTATGCTTCGTAGCTCAGAATTTCTAATTTGAAAAGATGATTTATAGGTATTTTGCGTAATAAAAAGGGTGTTTTCACTATTATTATCTTTTTCTCTTTATATTTTTAATGAATGCTTAAAATAAGCAATAAGTTTAATTGTTAGTTCTATAAGGTATCCTGTAAATGAAAAGTACCATATTATATGCAAAAGAAATGCGCATGGAACATTTTTAATGAGGCCAATTTTTTACATAATTAATAATTTATAATTCATAAATTATTAATATATTATCTTTAAATTTTAACCACTTTTACATATCTATGGTACTAATCCCGTATTCAAATTTCAAGCAAATCCATTCAAAACAAAAAAAGTTAGGTTTGAAGGTCCACTGTCCCCTTAACGACAATTAAATAAGATAATTTTAATTTACCTTCAGGTAATTTTAGAAAATGTGGTGTGTATTATCTTATTTGTATTTTTTTTATCATTTTTTTTTGAAAAAAAAAATTTTAAAAAGCTGTTTTTTTTTTCTGTTACAACTGTTTTTAACATAGGATTACGTTCCTCAATAACGATCCTTCCGAGAGAGAGCAATTGTCCTGCGTCGCGAGTTATAATTTTGGCAACGCTCCAAACCCAGTAGCAGTGAACGGTTAAACAGAAAAAGTACCAAAATGCGTAAAAAAAAAAAAAAAAACGAAAAGAAAAAAAGAGGTAAGCAAACAATAGAATTGGCAAATGCGACTCAGTGACTGTCTGATCACTGTATCTCTGGAACCTCAATTCCTAGGAAGCTGAAATTTTGCATGGCTGTTCCTGCTCTCTAAGAAATCTTTAAAACAAAAAGAAAAAAATCGAATTTTAAGGGGAAAAAATGGAGCTTAAAAACCGTCAAATCAAAACACTTGTCTCTGGAACCCGCTCTTTAGAAGGGGAATCTTTTATCTATTTCCTACACCTTTGTGCGGAAGGTCAGTGACGTCTGTAAAGTTGGCCCCCGACATTGAGATATCCAAATTTTGAAAACGACATTTGTTTGAGTGTCGTTTGAGCGCCAAAATTTTTTGTTTGAGCGCCCTTTGTAAAAGAGTTATGAGCATTTCATTTTTTAGCGGGAAAAACTCCTAGCTAGCCTTCCCCCCCCCCCCCCCCACGATATTGAGATATTCAAATTTTGAATACGGCATTCGTTTGGACGTGTTTGAGCGCCAAAAGTTTTTGTTTGAGCACCCTTTGTAAAAGAGTTATGAGCAATTCATTTTTTAGTGGAAAAAACTCCTGGTGATATGTACGGTGATATGTAATTTCTTATATTAGAACTGAATTGAAAACTTTTTTAAACTTCAAAAAAGAGGTAGCAGCAAGACAAATAAGATATAATCTTTATTATGTATGTTCGCTTTTTTTTTCTTTCTTCTTTTGGCAAAAATCTTTTCGTAGCGGGTGGGCTCCCACAGAAAATAATGAATAAAGGCATGGTCTGAGGCGACGGAAAGAACATACAGATGCAAAACCTTTGGTTGCAGCCTCCGCCGTTTACTTTATTGTGAACAGAAAGAGCAGCTGATTTCACAATTTGCAGGCAACAATGTAACAATAAACTTTACTGCGGGAAGATGAAATCCGCCCAGAGAATTGATAAGATGATCTTCGCATTGAAGATCATGACAGTTCATCATTTTTTCCGGGATCAAAAGGTAAAACCGTTAGCAAGGAGAATGGTGTACACATTTTTACAGAATACGATCGATCCCTTACTCGCGGAACGCAGGCATTATATTGAGGACAATACTTATGTCGGCAGAACAACTCATGGACAATGACTACTAAGAACAGCAGGTGTTGGTGATTTTTAGAACTGAACACACTCATTTCAGAACTGTCTATGATATATTTGACAAAGGCTAAAAATCTGCGATTAATGCGTGTTAAGCGTAAATTGGTAAACATAACTTAAGTGTGCTGTGCGCTAACCCTATTGGATTCGCTTACTTCAGTGTTAACCTCTGGAGAAAATTTGTCGAAGGATTGCGGACTAGGATTTAAAGATTTTTTTTTTAATTGTACTCCGTAACAGAGAAAGAAATTTTACACCATTAGGCATTTTTTTTAAGGCAAGTAATATTATAAAATTTAAATTATTCGGGGGAAAAAAAATCTAGTATAGTGTGTTTTAAACGCTCATCAATTCCTTTGGTGAACAAAATTTATAAAATGAATCCCGTTGCAAGGTGCAGAAAATTTCAGGCTATCTAAAAATAACCATTTTTATTAGATTATCATCATTTATGTTGTTGTAAATTTATGTTGTTAAGGATTTTATTTATACTTTCGATGAAAAGAATACGAAGCCAGTTTGCTTACATGTTACCATAGACACATTTTATCCATAGGTTAACATTGAGGAGAGTGAATCCAATAGGGTTAGTACACAGCAGTCTTAATTGAAGGTGCAATAACGGATGGGTGCACAAAATACTATGACAAAGGAACCTCGAAAGATTAGGTCCACGTGATTACGTATTTAAGAAATATGTTATTGTGATTTAGATCAAGGGTTCTCAACCTTCCAGGCTCTGTGTCCCCCTTTAACAGTGATGTGAGGTCACGCCTCCCCCCCCCCCCCCACCACCATATATGGTCAATACAAGTAGTACAATCGGAATTTGAAACTGAAGCTGGTTATGAAATGAAAATATACAATAGATAATTTCATACGCAAAATTTAATATTACTACACATATCTTAATTTGGAACATATTATTATTAGAACATATGAAATCAAAAAATTAAATACAGATCAAATATATTTCAGGTAATCAAGGATCTAGGTGAGGTTGGCATGTAATACCAGTCACTTTCACAACATTAAAGAGAGGGCTGGCACTGTTTGTCCTTGACGAGATTTTGAATATTTGGTTGTAACTGTGACAAAGTACACCTCAGGTCATTTTCAACGTCCAGACGTATGACAATTATCGTGTTTTTACAATTACGATAATTATCGTGTTCGAATGTCGAAAATACTTTACGGTTACATTCATTGTGGCCGCAAAATTGAGTACAGTAAATTACAACTAGTTTTACTTTTTATTTTACTTTTTTAAAACTCATGCCTCCCTTGAAATTCTTCTACGCCCCCCCCCCCCCCCGGTTGAGAACCGCTGATTTAGGTGATTAACAAAATTATTCATGGGAATGATTTTCTAATCTTTTTTTTCTCCTTATGCGGAGGCACTTGAGAGATATTGAATTTCCAATTTATTTTTATTTTTATTTATTTATTTATTTATTGCGGAGGCACTTGTGAGACATGGGATTCCTAATCTAATACCGTGACTTATTATTTGTAAAACGCTTAATTATAGGAAAGAATGAGACTCAAAAGCTTTAAAAAAAGATGTGATACTGAAGGTAGCCATCCGATTAGTACGCAAATTTATCTTAGAAGGACATTGCATTATATGTAAAAATAAAGAAACACATCAAAACGTCAACTTAAGGATTTTATTTATACTTTCGATAAAAGGATTACGAAGCCAATTTGCTTACATGCTACCGTAACATAACAGAAAATAGACAAAGCCATTGGAAGTATACAAATTTTACTGAAAAAGAATCTTTTACAATTAACGTCCCCCACGTAAGGAATTACAGACTTACTTTTCAAGAGCATTGCTTACAGTATTTTCTAAGGAACAATGCAGTAATTACGCACATAATTAAAAGGTGTGCAGATTAAATATTTCACAGATATTTACAAAATTGTTGGACTGCAAAGAGCTTTCTAAATATATAGAGTATATTCTAATATTTTAAAACTTTAACAATGTTAATTAATAATGTTAGGGGTGTACCTTTTTCAAAGCTGAAGCGTGGTACGCAAGTCGTATATATATATATATATATATATATATATATATATATATATATACTTATATATAAAAAGAGAGCGATTTTGTACGTGGAGGGTAATCTTCAGAACCACTGTACCTATTTGAAAAATTCTTTCACTGTTTGAAAGGTACATTATTCCAGATGGACATAGGCGATATATTATGTATATCTGATCAGTAGAAATAAAGTTAGGGGCTTAATCCTAACAATCTCCATTGTTTCCGCTACTGTCTTCTACCGCTTTTTGTTCCGTAGATTTCAACGATCCTTATCGTGGTGCTATCGCGGTAGGCTTCTGTTCTGACGCTAGCGGTTCGAACCTATCCGTTCTCCGGCACGCCTTTTTTCTTTTAAAAAATTTATTTTAATTATTAACTAACATAAAATTAATTTAAGGTATTATTTAGGTTATTATTAAGGTAAAAAAAGATTTACAATTTATTGGCTATCAACTGGAAATTTATTGGTATAATATTTTGTTCAACCCGGACAAAGTCGGACGGGCCGCTAGTAAATATATATATATATATATATATATATATATATATATATATATATATATATATATTGGGCATTAATTGCATACATTGACCGCTGCATTTTATTTTAATGTACTCCGTAGCGAAGCGCGGGTTTTCAGCTAGTATATATATAAAGCAAATGCCGCTGCCTGACTGACTGACTGAACACAGTATATCTGGAACCATAAGGTTAGCTGAATACCTAGAAAGCTGAAATTTTGTCTTGTGGTTCCTCCAGTGCCCCAGGTGTTGACTTAGGAAGATTTAAAAAAAAAGAAAAAAAATTCAAGATCTAAGTGTGTTAAAATAGGGGCTTAGTTCCCTTGAAGAAAAACAAATTAATAAAAAATCTAAAACCCATATTTATTGTCGGATCTCGGTAATAGGATGAACTTCTCTGAGGAATGACACAATATAATTTCTACAGATAATTCGAATTAAATTTTAACGAAATTACATTATGGATGGTAGTAATATATTTCATCTCAAAGCACGGTTATTTGGCTATATATATATATATATATATATATATATATATATATATATATATATATATATATATATATATATATATATATAAATACATAATTGGTTGTTTTTGTTTAATGAATAGTTTGCTCTGTTGCATTAATATGTTAAACATAACAATAGGTTAAAATAGAAATAATCACTACTAAAAATAAAAATAAAAATCTTAAGTAAAATAAAATAATAATAAAATTAACTCAAAGTAGTAACAGTAATAACTAAATAATTAAAGGAATAATAGTCTTAAAATACGGTAACCTAAGTAAGTCTGTAAATGAGAATCCACTACCTCAATGGTTGCAAGTTTTATGACGTCAGTCATCTTGCGGTTACAAGTTCTTAACTTCCACTCTGACTAGCGCCAGGCTTGGTGTTCTTTGGTTAAGTACTCATTCAAACTTAATTCATTTATTAATCAATTCTTCTGTTAATAATGGATTGTACGGTGTCTGAGTGTGTTTATTTAATAGATCATACTCATCAGAAACAATCCATTGGATTTTAGACAGTATTGACACCGCTGATGAAGAAATGCTGTCAAAAACCTTATTCATACTTTTCTTTTCATGTTGTTTGTTCCTGGCTGCAAGTAGCTTTAGAGCTATTACTGGTTTTCTCTTTCATCTTATTTTATTTATATATATATATATATATATATATATATATATATATATATATATATATATATATATATATATATATATATATATACAGTAACCACCGCTCATAGTGATCAGTGGTTATAAGAATCAATCGTTTATAAGAATCAATATCGCAAAAACTAAAACAAATGTATTATTTCCATGTTAAAATTTTCGTTTTAAAGTATCAATCCATCGGTTTTAAGAATCAGTTTACACTCTTCGCTTTCCTTTCATTTTTCCAAAAAAGCCACTTAAACCCTCAAAAGGTTCGAAGTTCTTTCTTTATTCTTTTTAAAAGAAAGAGTGATAAGATGGGATGGAATACAGTCGTAAAATGCATCCCTTTCTTTGTTAGACATAACATAATAGTTTCCCCCTTAAACGCTTTAGCTAAACACTGTACTATTAGCTTGACCCAGGGGCATCCTAACCGTGCGGATCCGATTTCACTTTTCTCCACTGACACACAAAGACAGGGACTCTTTTTTTCCCACCTCCCACATCCTGGTTGCGGCTTCCTGAACCCTGAAACACATAAATCTTTGGGGAAGTGTCCGCTATCACTCAGGAAAACTTGACATTATTAGATTCAGCACTTTATCAAACCGTGAAACGTAAGCTAGAAGGTGAATCTTGGTCTGAGACTATTGGTATTGATAGAGGTATAAACAGCCTCCTGAAAACTTCATTACGTCAAACTACCATAGAAAACATTTTCTTGCACCCTTCCTGTAGTTGAAATGTTAAACTGTTAAGCAGGTATGTTGTAACAAATATTGGATTTTTTTCTTCTCTTACTATAATCACGTGTATCTACTTATAGGTCTAGAAATTAAGTTGTATTTTTAAAATTCTAAAAATAATTTTAATAAAAGATAATTAACGTAAATTAAAGAGTATTTTATAGTAACTTATCTAATATATGTATATATAGGTGTGTGTGTTCCTGTCCAAAAACCTAAATTTCGGCTATAAGAATCAACCGCTTATAAGAATCAAAAACAGTAATAACAAACGGGATTCTTATAAGCGGAAATCACTATATATATATATATATATATATATATATATATATATATATATATATATATATATATATATATAATAGTTCCGTAACTGCCTGCCTGCCTGACTGACTGACAGATAACGCACAGACCAAATCGCTGGACCTAAAAGGCTGGAATTTTGTATGGCGATTCTTCTTATAGTGTAGGGGTGCACTAAAAAAGATCTAAAAAATATTTTTCTTAGATTTTTTTAAAATTAAATTTTTAAGCTGCTTTTGTATAATTTTTTAAAGTTTGCATTTAAAATAATGATTTTAGGGTTATAAAATTTATATCACGAGAAAGATCATAAAAATTCCTTTAAAATGAAATATTTTTCGAATCTTTACCTCCTTTTTCTGATTTTTGGTGAATTATTTTTAGAATTTAATATATTATATGCTGATCATGTGGTTTCTTTTCTTTTTGTGATACTTTAAACTAATTTTGCTTAAATATATAGATTGACACTTAAATATATAGATTGACAAAAAAAATATTAAAATTCGGTAAAGGATAAAATTTAACCACTAGACAAATTGAGATGGAGGATTTTTAGAATTCAATTCAAATTGGTATATTTTATGGATATTAAACATACAAATTAATTGTATACATTGACCGTAGCATTAAATTTGAATATTTTCTTCTACATTATTTTGTCTATAAAAATATCGTTACGATTTTTTTATAAATATAAATAAAAATATATTAGTTGCATACATTGACCGTTGTATTTATTATATTTTTTTTTGCATTAATTGTATACATTGTATCTAATTTGAATTAATTGTATTAATTGTATTTGCATTAATTGTATATAATTTGAATGCACTTCGTAGCGAAGCATGGGTATTCAACTAGTAATATAATAAAGTTCTAATTGTCTCGCGGCCAGGGCTTAAAACTTGAAGGCAGGGCCCTTGAAGCATATTTTCTTACATACATAGATTATTCAGTTTATTAACTGAATCCTCAAATGTTCTGTATCCTTTAAAGTCTAATAATGATGAAATTAAATTTATTGGAATTAATAGTCTAAATGAAGTTTGTAGATTTTGTCACATATGTTAGTGATTTCTACTTTAATTTTTAGCAGTTAGCAAAAAGTGAGCAAATTTCTGTATGTAATTATCTTTTGAGACATGTTTTATGGAATAAATATATGGACTTTTAAAGTTTTTTAATCCACCAATTATTATACTAGAGTAAAAAAGATTCAACAATGTTATCTGTCTGTTCATTTTGTTTAGGAATTAATAGATGACGATAGACATCACTCAAGAAAGGTTCATTTTTGATGACAAAAAGGGAGGGTCAACGGGATCTCACCCCCCCCTTTCCCTGACCAAAGCCCAGGATGTGGTGAGGAGGGGATTGTCGCCAAACAGCGACAATTGCCGGAAGGAACAGCTGTCAATTTATTGAACAACAGGTGTCTTTCTATCGTTTATTAATGGTTTAACCAAAGAAAAGGAGTTGTTTACAAGAGACGAATGGAGAGGAACACACATGTACTGATCAGGGTTGCCAGATTTGGCTAAAAATAGCCAATTTGGCTATTTTTAAGTGGCGAGCTAAAAAAATTTAAAAAGAAATATCTAAACCATTTTTGGCTATTTTTTGGCTAATTTTCGTCATAGGAAAAAAAAAAAATCTGACCAAAGGGGGAAATTTCGTTTATTCTTTGTTGGTTTTCTTTTTTCCATATTTTCTCGCAGTTCTACATTTTTATTTTCCACATTTACCTTCAATGGTGGCAACATTGATTTTTCCTGAACCAAAACAAATAATAGCTGCCGGTCTCGTTCACGTAACGTTCTTATCTTAGTACTTTGTTAGGATTGATTAGGAGGTGAAATACAAATTTATGCTGATTCTTCATATATATATATATATATATATATATATATATATATATATATATATATATATATATATATATATATATTATGACTATTTTATTGACGAAAAAGAATTTTCTTATTGAAGATGAGTAAGTCGAACTCTTCGTATAACGATTCTACGAAATATAATCCAGCTTGAGAAAATGAACTAATTGGTTACGATTAAAACATTCATCATGTTTTTGTAAGTTATGGCAGTGCACCATAACGTCATTTAAGAAGCACAACTTAAAAATGCATGAAAAAAAGGAAAAACAAAAAAAAAATGAAAAAAGGATGAAGTTTATCAAACCGCTTAAATTTTCCACAAAGACAAACCAAGCACTGAAAGAGTTTGAAATTAAGTTTAGTGTTGTACTTGCTTGCCACTGTATTATTACAGCAGCAGACCATCTCACTGAAATTATAAAAGAAAACAGCAAAGGTTCTAATCTTGAAACATTACGACTGCATAGAACAAATTTGTTCTATGCAGTCAAATTTGTTCTATGTACTATACACGAACACTTAAGTGTTCGTGTATAGTTAAAAATGTTGTATAAGATACTCTCGATGACTTAATATTCATAAGCATATGCTTATGAATATATAAATAATAATATTATTATTAATAATAATATTATAAATAATATAATTATAAATAATAATATAAATAATAATATTATTATTTAGGTGGATGTATTGAGATAACTACGGACAATCAAACTCTACATCGTTACTACAGGCATATCCTCAGACGCATATCCTAGCTTCTAACTGAATCTGAGCAGAATAGTGAGATGATTGGAGTCCCTTGACCATGAGGTTTTATCTCCAGTACGCAAGATGTTAAGTAATCAATGATAATGTGCTCAGTAGTTAAAGTTTAAAGGCTAATAAGATAATTAAGAGTGAGATTACATTCAATTAAAATTAATTAAAAATTAAAGTTAAACACCTTCAAAAATTGAAGGGGGGGGGGGGAATTAAGCTTAAGTAGTTAACAGGTAATAGTTAAGAATTAATAAGGTAAGTTTAAAGATACGAGGCAAGATGACAGGAATAAGATAAGTGGCCCTCAGCAAAAGAAAGAAAAAATGGCCCTCTTCAGGGCCATACAATTCGTAATGAGTAAGTTGCAGAATTCCACGGGGGAAAAAAGAAATATCAAGATGCAATTTTGGAAGAGGCGATACCACCTGGGATCGAACCCACAACTTAGGGTTTCATAGATCAGCGCGATGCCTGTGCGCTATGGCAGGACATAAGCAGGTGTGCAAGATAGAAAGAGTATATCGCGATGCGGACTTCTAACTGAAGTTAGTGGCTGATACGCTTTTATTTACTTTTTGTACACAGGTGCTGCCATCTACATTTATATATATTGAATATCTTACATGTCCTTTTTTCTTACAGATTAAAAGATTACAATTACAAATATTACCAATGAAAGTAACAAATTACATTTACAAATTAAGATGAGTGAATTTTAAAACTTGAGACACAAAATTTTACAAACTGAAATCTTACTTTGCAGTCCAAATACAGATATTTTAAATGAATAAATTTTTTGATAAAAGTCCTAATTAATAGTCTCTAAAACGAATAGGTTTCACAATAGTCCTTTCTGATCTTCTTATCTCAGGTGATCTACTAGGTTGATCATTAGAACTACTAACTGGAGCTTGTCGAGTCTTTGAAGTGTCACTGATGGTGCTTTGATCATTAGAACTACCAGCTGAAACATGTTGATCTCCTTCATATATTTGGCTGTACTCCTATATTCTGATAGCATTGAATATAAATGTGAATATTGATTCATTTTCGCAGTACCTACTTGACAAAAGTATTGAAAATGCGTTTTTAGATAATTTAATTTTTGACACTGATTTTGACACTAATTTTTGACACTTTGAAAAAAAGCAGCCATTCCTTTTGGTAAAAAAAAGATGTTAAGAACCTCAAAAACACAATTTTCCAGATATCTTCAACATCTATAATGAAAAATTTCGCGAGATCCACTATTTGTAAAGGCAAACATGAGTCTAAATTTTATCGTGGAATTCTGAAACTTCCTCACATTACTTCGGGAAATAGTAAGCAGTATGATACAGGGTTTAAAGTGTTAAAATATGTTGATTACTTGAAAATGAAAAAGCAAAACTTACAATGGTTTTCTTAAAATCAAAATAGTTAAAACCTTCATAATTTTCACTGTGCCTGAAGAGCGATAAATTGTACTTCTCGTAGCTACTACTCGTGGGGTTTTAATTATCCCCGACCCCTTATTTCGAGAATCGACTTCCCCGAGGTCGAGGTCAATTCTCTCCAGAGGTGGACAGCTTTGATAAATTTTTTCTCGAACCGCCCACACGCAATGCACTGCCCTCGATTGATGTCTATTTTCAGCCGATTTGTCAAAAAATCAAGTTACTCCTAAAACCCCCTGCTTGGCGAAGCTCAGTGACTCGAAAGGTTACTGGAGGACATTTTCATCGGTCCACCTTAATAGTAGACTAGTTGGTACCCGTCAAAACATGACGGCTAGATAGTAAATAAATGTATTAATACAAAAATTATACTCAACACATTATATCCAAATGTAGAAAATCATAAAAATGTCCAGAAAAAAATTAATGTGTTTAAGCAGCCTCGTGCTTAGTATCTAAAGCCAGATTTAACAATGTCACTGAGCATGCGCAGAAAGCAATTTTTTTAAATTGTAAATTATCGCTAATTAAAAAATTTCCACCAGGTTTAATCTTATATTTCACAAATATAATTATCATAAAAATGGCAGAGAGAGATCTGGGAGACTCCTCGAAAAAAACGTGTTTAACATTAAAACATGTCACTGATGCGCAGAAACAGTGAGTTTCTAAAGACAGATTTAAACATGCCACTGAGCATGCGCAGAAATCAATTTTTAATTGTAAATTATCGCTCATTAATAGAAATTGCGGCTACAAAAACCAAATTTGACAAATCTACAGATTTCAGTCTTTCGTTTAAGACCAAAATGAAGTAAATTGATGCAGTAGTTGTCTCTCACGGACTGCCCAAAAAGTCGGCTTAGCAACTTAAATATATAGATGAAGTTCCCTTTTGAAATCCAAGTATAGTAAAATCTCGTTTATCCGGACTAACTGGGATCATAGGCAATGCGGATAATCCGGGTAATATGGGTAATAAGCAAAACAAAATCCTTAACTAAGCAGACTTACCGTTTATTACGATAAAACACTATGTTTTGTAACAAAATTACATAGAATTGTTTACAAGACATTAAAAAATATAAAACAACTTTTCACATCATTTCTTAACAAAGAATGGTAAGTCTAGTAAAACTTTCTTAAACTCAACAAAGCATTTTATTACCGTAATTTATTATACAATCTATGCAGGAACTGTAGATTGAATCAATCTTAAAGGCGATTATTTGGAGTACTTGTAGATACATTCTTGCTAAAAAACATAACTAGCTAATGTGAACATTAAATTAAGATAATGTCTACAAATCTGATCCGGATTATCCGGATATCCGGATGAACGAGGGCCGGATAAACGAGGTTTTACTGTAGCTGTAACTCCAGTGTCAGAAAGGTTGCCAGTTAAAAAACGTCGGACCTGAGAATAAAATGAAGCACCTGATGGATACGCTCCTCGGATAGTTTGTCCGATAAGCCCTAAATAAGGTATTACGAGTTTAATAATGAAAAAAATCAAAAATTTCCCAGGAGAAGGACCTGTAGTCTTCTGCCCTATATAGAGTCTATACATTCAGGGCTCATCCTCCGTCTCCTCATTTATCAATTCTAGTTCCCCCTATGCACTCCTGTGTTCATTTTATTACAACTAGCCTATTGTGCTTGATGTGAGAAATCATGCTCCTAAAATAATTGTTAACTAGTTGGTACTCGTCAAAACATGCGGGCTGGATAGTAAATAAATGTACTAATACGCAAATTATACTCAACACATCAATACCAAACATTGAAAATCATAATATTAAGAATAGAGAAATACACTTTAAAAAATTACTATTGAACCCAATAAAAATAAATAGGGTTACTCAACAGTGCGAAATAACCAATTTCGATCAGGTTTAAATCAATATCTAACAAACATAATTAAAAATAAAAATGTACGAGAGAGAGAGAACTAGAGAGATTCCTCGGAATAAGCACATTAACGTGTTTATGCGGTCTCGTGCTTAGTAAGTGTCTAAGGACAGATTTATACATGTCACTGAGCATGCGCAGAGAAATTTTTAATTGCAAATTATCGCTAATAAATAGAAATTGCGGATACAAAAACCAAATTTGACGCCTCTATAGATTAAAATCTACCGATTAAAACCTAAATGAAGTAAATTGATGCAGTAGTTTTCTATCACGGACTACCCAAAGAATCAGCTTAGCAACTTAAATATATAGATTGAATAATTCGAAAGATGGTACCACTGAAGATAACTGGGTCAGTGCATGTGCATTCATACGCATTGGTCAAGGCATTGTAAAGAGATATCTTCTTCTTGTCTCATCGTAAGCACCAGTAGGTATCTGGGGGTGTCAGGCCCTGATTTATCCATTAGGTCCAGTAGGCCTGGGCCTAGGGGCCCCTGAATGTTGCCCCCCCCCCCAAATTTTTAATAAAAAAATAGAAAGAAAATTCCCAATTCAGTTTTTTTTAACTTTACCTTTTTTAATAGCAATTTTTTTTATGTATCCTTTTCAAATTTGATTGATTGGTTCATCATGTATAGTTATATGTATAGTTCTTTATATGTATGTTATTATATAAGGGATTAATAAGTTTTTCTGGTTGCATTGTATTGATGATTTAATGACGAAGTTAATATGTTGTATTGCTTTTTGTTATTTGATAATGTTCTAGGCTTCTACACTTCAAATAGAAAATTCTTGGTAAAATGGTACTTTCACAATGATTCATGATTATTATTTTTGTGTGTCAATTTTGGAAATGTTACGCCCACATAAGTGTTAGGGGGACACCCATCCTGAGTTCTACCTATAGTAAAGAATTCTCTAAAGCGGGCCATAGGGGGTGTAGCTCAGTGGTACAGCGTTCGCTTTGCATGTGAAAGGCCCGGGGTTCGATCCCCCGCACCTCCACAAAGTCGTTAATTTTATTTTTTAGAATATATACACCAGCTCATGTTTTAACTTGGCTCTTTGTTCAACATAATGAGTGTGTGTTTCAAATCAGTAACAGCTCTATTACAAAGGGTTAAACACACGTTCATTCTGAAAGTTCCACCTATTTATTGTACGTTGTTTTCAACATTTTTCTTTTTATTTATTTATTAATTTTTTTAAAATTTTAACTTTGCGTTTTTGGATCCTCTTATCAACGGTCACTAAGCGAAAAAAAAAAAATAAAAAATATTGATTTAATAAAGCAAAAATATTCATGAGCTTGTATTAATTTATTTTTTATTGCCGTGGTCAAAAACTTACAGTGTAGAAAACTGCTCCACAGATACTCCTTTCTTTTCAACGGGAGAATCGCTCTTCCTGTTTGTATTTGTGAGTGTCGTTCTTTTGTCGTAAGGAGCGACGAATGTCCGGGGGTGTAGCTCAGTGGTAGAGCGTTCGCTTTGCATGTGAAAGGCCCGGGGTTCGATCCCCCGCACCTCCACGGTAGCGTTAATTTTTTTCGCAATATACACGCCAGCTCATGCTTTAACTTGGCTCTTTGCTCAACATAAAGTGTGTCTGTGTGAAATCCGTAACAACTCTATTATAAAGGGTTAAAAGCATGTTCAATCTGAAAGTTCCACCACTTTATTGTACGTTGTTCTCACCATTTCTATTTCTATTTATTTAATTTTAAAATTTTTACTTGGCGTTTTTGGATCCTTTTTATCAACGAACTGTAAGTAACTTTGAATGATAAAGATTGTGTATGATTTTTAAATATCAAGTCTGCTCTTCGGTATCTATAGAAATTTATTCATTTCTTAAAAGAAAACACGCACTGTAAATCGGACACTGCGTAAGTTATGAGATTTAACCCCTTTCCCATTGAATTCTGTAAGGGACTTATAATGTTTAGTGTAAACAACAATATAAAAAAAATAGCTTTGAATAACTTACTTTTTATTAAATTCTACATGTAGTTGTTCAGAAATATTGTTTATAAAAATTAAATTTATGTGTACGTGGGATGTAGAGATTTTAGAGAACGTAATTTTTTTTAAGTATGAAGAAAATGATGTTTTTATGAAATGGGGTTATTACGTTATAAATATGTTATCAAAAGATGTTTGATTATTGGAAGTTGGCATAAATGGGAGAGCTTAATAAGGTTTTTGTTTTTCTGTTGGTGGTTATATTTCTAACAGATTTCTCCAACTCTCCTTTAGTTTACAGTAGCTGAAAGGCATCGTTAAAAAAAATTAAAAATAATGATGTGTTTGTATTAATTTATTTTTTTATTAATTAATACAAGCACATCATTATTGTTAATTTTTTTTGTGGTCGAAGCCTTAAAGCGTTCAAAACTGCATCACAGATACTCCTTTCTTTTTAACTGGAGAATTGCACTTCCCATTAGTATTCGTCAGTGTCAATTTTTCGTCGTAAAGAACATCAGCTGTCCGGGGGTGTAGCTCAGTGGTAGAGCGTTCGCTTCGCATGTGAAAGGCCCGGGGTTCGATCCCCCGCACCTCCACGAAGTCTTTAAGTTTTTTCTCGATATACACGCCAGCTCATGTTTTAACTTGGCTCTTTCCACAATATAATGTGGGTGTGTGAGTGAAATCAGTAACTGCTCTATTAGGATACGGCCACACGAGAGTTTTTTCACGCAGAAACGCAGCTTCAAAAAAAGCCGTAAAATATAAATAAGCTGCTGTAACGTACGCGTGGCCACACGCAGCTTTATTTCACGCCTGCGGGGAACTATCTGTCGCGTTCTCAAGGTCACCCGCTGGAGGATAGAACCAGATCTGATTTTCAAGCTGGATATCAAGCTCAGGCTACGGCCACACGAGCGTTTTTTTATGCTGCGTGAAAACACCTAGCTGATAGTATTGAAGACGTGTTTATATGAAGATAGGAAGATAACTGTTTCTTTTTTTGGTATATTCTTGTGTTCTCGTAATTTTTGATGTTTAAATTTTTGATATTTAAAATATAATGGAATACTACTTGGAGTGTGAACTTATGATTATTGAAATCGAAAACTATCCATGTCTTTACGATACACGGAAAAAGGATTTCAAAAACCGGAAACTCAAAAGAGATACTTGGATGACTGTGACAAAGAATGCTATTGGGGGAAAATGGGACCAGGTGGCCGAAAACAGAAGTAATTTTGATAAGTAGTAATACAAAGTAAATTTTATTTTTTTCAAGTTATAACCTATGTTGTAAGTAGGTGAAAATTATAACTAGACCGCGTATTATATACAAATACTTACAATATTTAATGATTTGCATTCTCTTTCTATTAAAAATATTATAAATAAAAACTGCATTCGCTCTAGAAAAAATATCTTCTGTAATAAATATATCTACGTTTTATACATCTGAACAGCAACACATAACTTTTAAATCTGATCTTTTGTTCAGGTAAGTAATATTCAGATCAAAAATATTAATGCCAATTTCTATTTTAAGTGCATATTTATATTTTTAAGTACATATCTATAAGTACATATTTTATTAAATACATATTACATTAAGTACATATTTATTAAGTACCCGGTTCAATTAATAAAACACATAACGTGTTAACAGCATTTCATTTATTGGTACTGGATTCATGTTGTACATCAAAGCACAAACGACTGAGCTCGCGTAAAGAACACGCACGTGTGGCCGGCTTGTGTAGATTTCTAAATTGCGTGAAAAGACGCAGCGGGAAAGAACGGCAATTGCACGTGTGGCCGGCTTGTGTTGATTTTTAAGCTGCATGAAAAGACGCAGAGGGAAAAAACGTTCGTGTGTCCGCAGCCTTACAAAGGGTAAAAAACACGTTCATTCTGAAGGTTCCACCTCTTTATTTTACGTTGTTCTCTTCTTTTTTATTTTTATTTATTTTTTTAAATTGTAACTTGGTGTTTCTGGATCCTCTTATGAATGGTCACAAAGTAAAAGAAAGAAAATGAAAAATATTGATTCAAAAACGCAAAAATATTGATGAGCTTGAATTAATTTATTTTTTATATCCGTGGTCAAAAACTTACAGTGGTCAAAATTGCTCCACAGATACTCCTTTCTTTTCAACCGGAGAATCGATCTTCCCTTTAGTATTCGCCAGTGTCGTTCTTTTGTCGTAAGGAGCGACAAGTGTCCGGGGGTGTAGCTCAGTGGTAGAGCGTACGCTTCGCATGGGATAGGCCTGGGTTTCGATCCCCCGTACCTCCACGAGGTCGTTGATCTTTTTTCTCAATTTATACGCCAGCTAATATTTTAACTTGGCTCTTTTCTCAGTATAAAGTGTAAAATCAGTAACTGCTGTATTATAAAGTGTTAAAAGCATATTCATTCTGAAACGTTGTTCTCAAGATTTTCATTTCTATTTATTTATTTCTAAATTTTAACTTGGCGTTTTTAGATCATTTTTATCAACGGGCTCTAAGCCAAAGAAAAAAAAATGAAAAATATTGACGAACTTCGATTAATTTATTTTTTATTGCCGTGGTCCAAAACTTACAGTGCACAAAACAGCTTCACAGATACTCCTTTCTCTCAAACCGAAGAACTGCACTTCCCGTTATGTATTAGTAAGTGTCGTAATTTCGTCCTAAGGCACAACAGGTGTCCGGGGGTGTAGCTCAGTGGTAGAGCGTTCGCTTTGCATGTGAAAGGCCCGGGGTTCGATCCCCCGCACCTCCACAAAGTCGTTAATTTTATTTTTTAGAATATATACACCAGCTCATGTTTTAACTTGGCTCTTTGTTCAACATAATGAGTGTGTGTTTCAAATCAGTAACAGCTCTATTACAAAGGGTTAAACACACGTTCATTCTGAAAGTTCCACCTATTTATTGTACGTTGTTTTCAACATTTTTCTTTTTATTTATTTATTAATTTTTTTTAAATTTTAACTTTGCGTTTTTGGATCCTCTTATCAACGGTCACTAAGCGAAAGAAAAAAAAATAAAAAATATTGATTTAATAAAGCAAAAATATTCATGAGCTTGTATTAATTTATTTTTTATTGCCGTGGTCAAAAACTTACAGTGTAGAAAACTGCTCCACAGATACTCCTTTCTTTTCAACGGGAGAATCGCTCTTCCTGTTTGTATTTGTGAGTGTCGTTCTTTTGTCGTAAGGAGCGACAAGTGTCCGGGGGTGTAGCTCAGTGGTAGAGCGTTCGCTTTGCATGTGAAAGGCCCGGGGTTCGATCCCCCGCACCTCCACGGTAGCGTTAATTTTTTTCGCAATATACACGCCAGCTCATGCTTTAACTTGGCTCTTTGCTCAACATAAAGTGTGTCTGTATGAAATCCGTAACAACTCTATTATAAAGGGTTAAAAGCATGTTCAATCTGAAAGTTCCACCACTTTATTGTACGTTGTTCTCACCATTTCTATTTCTATTTATTTAATTTTAAAATTTTTACTTGGCGTTTTTGGATCCTTTTTATCAACGAACTGTAAGTAACTTTGAATGATAAAGATTGTGTATGATTTTTCAAATATCAAGTCTGCTCTTCGGTATCTATAGAAATTTATTCATTTCTTAAAAGAAAACACGCACTGTAAATCGGACACTGCGTAAGTTATGAGATTTAACCCCTTTCCCATTGAATTCTGTAAGGGACTTATAATGTTTAGTGTAAACAACAATATAAAAAAAATAGCTTTGAATAACTTACTTTTTATTAAATTCTACATGTAGTTGTTCAGAAATATTGTTTATAAAAATTAAATTTATGTGTACGTGGGATGTAGAGATTTTAGAGAACGTAATTTTTTTTAAGTATGAAGAAAATGATGTTTTTATGAAATGGGGTTATTACGTTATAAATATGTTATCAAAAGATGTTTGATTATTGGAAGTTGGCATAAATGGGAGAGCTTAATAAGGTTTTTGTTTTTCTGTTGGTGGTTATATTTCTAACAGATTTCTCCAACTTTCCTTTAGTTTACAGTAGCTGAAAGGCATCGTTAAAAAAAATTAAAAATAATGATGTGCTTGTATTAATTTATTTTTTTATTAATTAATACAAGCACATCATTATTGTTAATTTTTTTTGTGGTCGAAGCCTTAAAGCATTCAAAACTGCATCACAGATACTCCTTTCATTTAACTGGAGAATTGCACTTCCCATTAGTATTCGTCAGTGTCAATTTTTCGTCGTAAAGAACATCAGCTGTCCGGGGGTGTAGCTCAGTGGTAGAGCGTTCGCTTCGCATGTGAAAGGCCCGGGGTTCGATCCCCCGCACCTCCACGAAGTCTTTAAGTTTTTTCTCGATATACACGCCAGCTCATGTTTTAACTTGGCTCTTTCCACAATATAATGTGGGTGTGTGAGTGAAATCAGTAACTGCTCTATTAGGATACGGCCACACGAGAGTTTTTTCACGCAGAAACGCAGCTTCAAAAAAAGCCGTAAAATATAAATAAGCTGCTGTAACGTACGCGTGGCCACACGCAGCTTTATTTCACGCCTGCGGGGAACTATCTGTCGCGTTCTCAAGGTCACCCGCTGGAGGATAGAACCAGATCTGTTTTTCAAGCTGGATATCAAGCTCAGGCTACGGCCACACGAGCGTTTTTTTATGCTGCGTGAAAACACCTAGCTGATAGTATTGAAGACGTGTTTATATGAAGATAGGAAGATAACTGTTTCTTTTTTTGGTATATTCTTGTGTTCTCGTAATTTTTGATGTTTAAATTTTTGATATTTAAAATATAATGGAATACTACTTGGAGTGTGAACTTATGATTATTGAAATCGAAAACTATCCATGTCTTTACGATACACGGAAAAAGGATTTCAAAAACCGGAAACTCAAAAGAGATACTTGGATGACTGTGACAAAGAATGCTATTGGGGGAAAATGGGACCAGGTGGCCGAAAACAGAAGTAATTTTGATAAGTAGTAATACAAAGTAAATTTTATTTTTTTCAAGTTATAACCTATGTTGTAAGTAGGTGAAAATTATAACTAGACCGCGTATTATATACAAATACTTACAATATTTAATGATTTGCATTCTCTTTCTATTAAAAATATTATAAATAAAAACTGCATTCGCTCTAGAAAAAATATCTTCTGTAATAAATATATCTACGTTTTATACATCTGAACAGCAACACATAACTTTTAAATCTGATCTTTTGTTCAGGTAAGTAATATTCAGATCAAAAATATTAATGCCAATTTCTATTTTAAGTGCATATTTATATTTTTAAGTACATATCTATAAGTACATATTTTATTAAATACATATTACATTAAGTACATATTTATTAAGTACCCGGTTCAATTAATAAAACACATAACGTGTTAACAGCATTTCATTTATTGGTACTGGATTCATGTTGTACATCAAAGCACAAACGACTGAGCTCGCGTAAAGAACACGCACGTGTGGCCGGCTTGTGTAGATTTCTAAATTGCGTGAAAAGACGCAGCGGGAAAGAACGGCAATTGCACGTGTGGCCGGCTTGTGTTGATTTTTAAGCTGCATGAAAAGACGCAGAGGGAAAAAACGTTCGTGTGTCCGCAGCCTTACAAAGGGTAAAAAACACGTTCATTCTGAAGGTTCCACCTCTTTATTTTACGTTGTTCTCTTCTTTTTTATTTTTATTTATTTTTTTAAATTGTAACTTGGTGTTTCTGGATCCTCTTATGAATGGTCACAAAGTAAAAGAAAGAAAATGAAAAATATTGATTCAAAAACGCAAAAATATTGATGAGCTTGAATTAATTTATTTTTTATATCCGTGGTCAAAAACTTACAGTGGTCAAAATTGCTCCACAGATACTCCTTTTTTTTCAACCGGAGAATCGATCTTCCCTTTAGTATTCGCCAGTGTCGTTCTTTTGTCGTAAGGAGCGACAAGTGTCCGGGGGTGTAGCTCAGTGGTAGAGCGTACGCTTCGCATGGGATAGGCCTGGGTTTCGATCCCCCGTACCTCCACGAGGTCGTTGATTTTTTTTCTCAATTTATACGCCAGCTAATATTTTAACTTGGCTCTTTTCTCAGTATAAAGTGTAAAATCAGTAACTGCTGTATTATAAAGTGTTAAAAGCATATTCATTCTGAAATTTCCATGTCCTTATTGTACGTTGTTCTCAAGATTTTCATTTCTATTTATTTATTTCTAAATTTTAACTTGGCGTTTTTAGATCATTTTTATCAACGGGCTCTAAGCCAAAGAAAAAAAAATGAAAAATATTGACGAACTTCGATTAATTTATTTTTTATTGCCGTGGTCCAAAACTTACAGTGCACAAAACAGCTTCACAGATACTCCTTTCTCTCAAACCGAAGAACTGCACTTCCCGTTATGTATTAGTAAGTGTCGAAATTTCGTCCTAAGGCACAACAGGTGTCCGGGGGTGTAGCTCAGTGGTAGAGCGTTCGCTTTGCGTGTGAAAGGCCCGGGGTTCGATCCCCCGCACCTCCACAAAGTCGTTAATTTTATTTTTTAGAATATATACACCAGCTCATGTTTTAACTTGGCTCTTTGTTCAACATAATGAGTGTGTGTTTCAAATCAGTAACAGCTCTATTACAAAGGGTTAAACACACGTTCATTCTGAAAGTTCCACCTATTTATTGTACGTTGTTTTCAACATTTTTCTTTTTATTTATTTATTAATTTTTTTAAAATTTTAACTTTGCGTTTTTGGATCCTCTTATCAACGGTCACTAAGCGAAAGAAAAAAAATTAAAAAATATTGATTTAATAAAGCAAAAATATTCATGAGCTTGTATTAATTTATTTTTTATTGCCGTGGTCAAAAACTTACAGTGTAGAAAACTGCTCCACAGACACTCCTTTCTTTTCAACGGGAGAATCGCTCTTCCTGTTTGTATTTGTGAGTGTCGTTCTTTTGTCGTAAGGAGCGACAAGTGTCCGGGGGTGTAGCTCAGTGGTAGAGCGTTCGCTTTGCATGTGAAAGGCCCGGGGTTCGATCCCCCGCACCTCCACGGTAGCGTTAATTTTTTTCGCAATATACACGCCAGCTCATGCTTTAACTTGGCTCTTTGCTCAACATAAAGTGTGTCTGTATGAAATCCGTAACAACTCTATTATAAAGGGTTAAAAGCATGTTCAATCTGAAAGTTCCACCACTTTATTGTACGTTGTTCTCACCATTTCTATTTCTATTTATTTAATTTTAAAATTTTTACTTGGCGTTTTTGGATCCTTTTTATCAACGAACTGTAAGTAACTTTGAATGATAAAGATTGTGTATGATTTTTCAAATATCAAGTCTGCTCTTCGGTATCTATAGAAATTTATTCATTTCTTAAAAGAAAACACGCACTGTAAATCGGACACTGCGTAAGTTATGAGATTTAACCCCTATCCCATTGAATTCTGTAAGGGACTTATAATGTTTAGTGTAAACAACAATATAAAAAAAATAGCTTTGAATAACTTACTTTTTATTAAATTCTACATGTAGTTGTTCAGAAATATTGTTTATAAAAATTAAATTTATGTGTACGTGGGATGTAGAGATTTTAGAGAACGTAATTTTTTTTAAGTATGAAGAAAATGATGTTTTTATGAAATGGGGTTATTACGTTATAAATATGTTATCAAAAGATGTTTGATTATTGGAAGTTGGCATAAATGGGAGAGCTTAATAAGGTTTTTGTTTTTCTGTTGGTGGTTATATTTCTAACAGATTTCTCCAACTTTCCTTTAGTTTACAGTAGCTGAAAGGCATCGTTAAAAAAAAATTAAAAATAATGATGTGTTTGTATTAATTTATTTTTTTATTAATTAATACAAGCACATCATTATTGTTAATTTTTTTTTGTGGTCGAAGCCTTAAAGCGTTCAAAACTGCATCACAGATACTCCTTTCTTTTTAACTGGAGAATTGCACTTCCCATTAGTATTCGTCAGTGTCAATTTTTCGTCGTAAAGAACATCAGCTGTCCAGGGGTGTAGCTCAGTGGTAGAGCGTTCGCTTCGCATGTGAAAGGCCCGGGGTTCGATCCCCGCACCTCCACGAAGTCTTTAAGTTTTTTCTCGATATACACGCCAGCTCATGTTTTAACTTGGCTCTTTCCACAATATAATGTGGGTGTGTGAGTGAAATCAGTAACTGCTCTATTAGGATACGGCCACACGAGAGTTTTTTCACGCAGATACGCAGCTTCAAAAAAAGCCGTAAAATATAAATAAGCTGCTGTAACGTACGCGTGGCCACACGCAGCTTTATTTCACGCCTGCGGGGAACTATCTGTCGCGTTCTCAAGGTCACCCGCTGGAGGATAGAACCAGATCTGATTTTCAAGCTGGATATCAAGCTCAGGCTACGGCCACACGAGCGTTTTTTTATGCTGCGTGAAAACACCTAGCTGATAGTATTGAAGACGTGTTTATATGAAGATAGGAAGATAACTGTTTCTTTTTTGGTATATTCTTGTGTTCTCGTAATTTTTGATGTTTAAATTTTTGATATTTAAAATATAATGGAATACTACTTGGAGTGTGAACTTATGATTATTGAAATCGAAAACTATCCATGTCTTTACGATACACGGAAAAAGGATTTCAAAAACCGGAAACTCAAAAGAGATACTTGGATGACTGTGACAAAGAATGCTATTGGGGGAAAATGGGACCAGGTGGCCGAAAACAGAAGTAATTTTGATAAGTAGTAATACAAAGTAAATTTTATTTTTTTCAAGTTATAACCTATGTTGTAAGTAGGTGAAAATTATAACTAGACCGCGTATTATATACAAATACTTACAATATTTAATGATTTGCATTCTCTTTCTATTAAAAATATTATAAATAAAAACTGCATTCGCTCTAGAAAAAATATCTTCTGTAATAAATATATCTACGTTTTATACATCTGAACAGCAACACATAACTTTTAAATCTGATCTTTTGTTCAGGTAAGTAATATTCAGATCAAAAATATTAATGCCAATTTCTATTTTAAGTGCATATTTATATTTTTAAGTACATATCTATAAGTACATATTTTATTAAATACATATTACATTAAGTACATATTTATTAAGTACCCGGTTCAATTAATAAAACACATAACGTGTTAACAGCATTTCATTTATTGGTACTGGATTCATGTTGTACATCAAAGCACAAACGACTGAGCTCGCGTAAAGAACACGCACGTGTGGCCGGCTTGTGTAGATTTCTAAATTGCGTGAAAAGACGCAGCGGGAAAGAACGGCAATTGCACGTGTGGCCGGCTTGTGTTGATTTTTAAGCTGCATGAAAAGACGCAGAGGGAAAAAAACGTTCGTGTGTCCGCAGCCTTACAAAGGGTAAAAAACACGTTCATTCTGAAGGTTCCACCTCTTTATTTTACGTTGTTCTCTTCTTTTTTATTTCTATTTATTTTTTTAAATTGTAACTTGGTGTTTCTGGATCCTCTTATGAATGGTCACAAAGTAAAAGAAAGAAAATGAAAAATATTGATTCAAAAACGCAAAAATATTGATGAGCTTGAATTAATTTATTTTTATATCCGTGGTCAAAAACTTACAGTGGTCAAAATTGCTCCACAGATACTCCTTTCTTTTCAACCGGAGAATCGATCTTCCCTTTAGTATTCGCCAGTGTCGTTCTTTTGTCGTAAGGAGCGACAAGTGTCCGGGGGTGTAGCTCAGTGGTAGAGCGTACGCTTCGCATGGGATAGGCCTGGGTTTCGATCCCCCGTACCTCCACGAGGTCGTTGATCGTTTTTCTCAATTTATACGCCAGCTAATATTTTAACTTGGCTCTTTTCTCAGTATAAAGTGTAAAATCAGTAACTGCTGTATTATAAAGTGTTAAAAGCATATTCATTCTGAAATTTCCATGTCCTTATTGTACGTTGTTCTCAAGATTTTCATTTCTATTTATTTATTTCTAAATTTTAACTTGGCGTTTTTAGAACGTTTTTATCAACGGGCTCTAAGCCAAAGAAAAAAAAATGAAAAATATTGACGAACTTCGATTAATTTATTTTTTATTGCCGTGGTCCAAAACTTACAGTGCACAAAACAGCTTAACAGATACTCCTTTCTCTGAAACCGAAGAACTGCACTTCCCGTTATGTATTAGTAAGTGTCGTAATTTCGTCCTAAGGCACAACAGGTGTCCGGGGGTGTAGCTCAGTGGTAGAGCGTTCGCTTTGCATGTGAAAGGCCCGGGGTTCGATCCCCCGCACCTCCACAAAGTCGTTAATTTTATTTTTTAGAATATATACACCAGCTCATGTTTTAACTTGGCTCTTTGTTTAACATAATGAGTGTGTGTTTCAAATCAGTAACAGCTCTATTACAAAGGGTTAAACACACGTTCATTCTGAAAGTTCCACCTATTTATTGTACGTTGTTTTCAACATTTTTCTTTTTATTTATTTATTATATTTTTTAAAATTTTAACTTTGTGTTTTTGGATCCTCTTATCAACGGTCACTAAGCGAAAGAAAAAAAATAAAAAATATTCATTTAATAAAGCAAAAATATTCATGAGCTTGTATTAATTTATTTTTTATTGCCGTGGTCAAAAACTTACAGTGTAGAAAACTGCTCCACAGATACTCCTTTCTTTTCAACGGGAGAATCGCTCTTCCTGTTTGTATTTGTGAGTGTCGTTCTTTTGTCGTAAGGAGCGACAAGTGTCCGGGGGTGTAGCTCAGTGGTAGAGCGTTCGCTTTGCATGTGAAAGGCCCGGGGTTCGATCCCCCGCACCTCCACGGTAGCGTTAATTTTTTTCGCAATATACACGCCAGCTCATGCTTTAACTTGGCTCTTTGCTCAACATAAAGTGTGTCAGTATGAAATCCGTAACAACTCTATTATAAAGGGTTAAAAGCATGTTCAATCTGAAAGTTCCACCACTTTATTGTACGTTGTTCTCACCATTTCTATTTCTATTTATTTAATTTTAAAATTTTTACTTGGCGTTTTTGGATCCTTTTTATCAACGAACTGTAAGTAACTTTGAATGATAAAGATTGTGTATGATTTTTCAAATATCAAGTCTGCTCTTCGGTATCTATAGAAATTTATTCATTTCTTAAAAGAAAACACGCACTGTAAATCGGACACTGCGTAAGTTATGAGATTTAACCCCTTTCCCATTGAATTCTGTAAGGGACTTATAATGTTTAGTGTAAACAACAATATAAAAAAAATAGCTTTGAATAACTTACTTTTTATTAAATTCTACATGTAGTTGTTCAGAAATATTGTTTATAAAAATTAAATTTATGTGTACGTGGGATGTAGAGATTTTAGAGAACGTAATTTTTTTTAAGTATGAAGAAAATGATGTTTTTATGAAATGGGGTTATTACGTTATAAATATGTTATCAAAAGATGTTTGATTATTGGAAGTTGGCATAAATGGGAGAGCTTAATAAGGTTTTTGTTTTTCTGTTGGTGGTTATATTTCTAACAGATTTCTCCAACTCTCCTTTAGTTTACAGTAGCTGAAAGGCATCGTTAAAAAAAATTAAAAATAATGATGTGTTTGTATTAATTTATTTTTTTATTAATTAATACAAGCACATCATTATTGTTAATTTTTTTTGTGGTCGAAGCCTTAAAGCGTTCAAAACTGCATCACAGATACTCCTTTCTTTTTAACTGGAGAATTGCACTTCCCATTAGTATTCGTCAGTGTCAATTTTTCGTCGTAAAGAACATCAGCTGTCCGGGGGTGTAGCTCAGTGGTAGAGCGTTCGCTTCGCATGTGAAAGGCCCGGGGTTCGATCCCCCGCACCTCCACGAAGTCTTTAAGTTTTTTCTCGATATACACGCCAGCTCATGTTTTAACTTGGCTCTTTCCACAATATAATGTGGGTGTGTGAGTGAAATCAGTAACTGCTCTATTAGGATACGGCCACACGAGAGTTTTTTCACGCAGAAACGCAGCTTCAAAAAAAGCCGTAAAATATAAATAAGCTGCTGTAACGTACGCGTGGCCACACGCAGCTTTATTTCACGCCTGCGGGGAACTATCTGTCGCGTTCTCAAGGTCACCCGCTGGAGGATAGAACCAGATCTGATTTTCAAGCTGGATATCAAGCTCAGGCTACGGCCACACGAGCGTTTTTTTATGCTGCGTGAAAACACCTAGCTGATAGTATTGAAGACGTGTTTATATGAAGATAGGAAGATAACTGTTTCTTTTTTTGGTATATTCTTGTGTTCTCGTAATTTTTGATGTTTAAATTTTTGATATTTAAAATATAATGGAATACTACTTGGAGTGTGAACTTATGATTATTGAAATCGAAAACTATCCATGTCTTTACGATACACGGAAAAAGGATTTCAAAAACCGGAAACTCAAAAGAGATACTTGGATGACTGTGACAAAGAATGCTATTGGGGGAAAATGGGACCAGGTGGCCGAAAACAGAAGTAATTTTGATAAGTAGTAATACAAAGTAAATTTTATTTTTTTCAAGTTATAACCTATGTTGTAAGTAGGTGAAAATTATAACTAGACCGCGTATTATATACAAATACTTACAATATTTAATGATTTGCATTCTCTTTCTATTAAAAATATTATAAATAAAAACTGCATTCGCTCTAGAAAAAATATCTTCTGTAATAAATATATCTACGTTTTATACATCTGAACAGCAACACATAACTTTTAAATCTGATCTTTTGTTCAGGTAAGTAATATTCAGATCAAAAATATTAATGCCAATTTCTATTTTAAGTGCATATTTATATTTTTAAGTACATATCTATAAGTACATATTTTATTAAATACATATTACATTAAGTACATATTTATTAAGTACCCGGTTCAATTAATAAAACACATAACGTGTTAACAGCATTTCATTTATTGGTACTGGATTCATGTTGTACATCAAAGCACAAACGACTGAGCTCGCGTAAAGAACATGCACGTGTGGCCGGCTTGTGTAGATTTCTAAATTGCGTGAAAAGACGCAGCGGGAAAGAACGGCAATTGCAAGTGTGGCCGGCTTGTGTTGATTTTTAAGCTGCATGAAAAGACGCAGAGGGAAAAAACGTTCGTGTGTCCGCAGCCTTACAAAGGGTAAAAAACACGTTCATTCTGAAGGTTCCACCTCTTTATTTCACGTTGTTCTCTTCTTTTTTATTTCTATTTATTTTTTTAAATTGTAACTTGGTGTTTCTGGATCCTCTTATGAATGGTCACAAAGTAAAAGAAAGAAAATGAAAAATATTGATTCAAAAACGCAAAAATATTGATGAGCTTGAATTAATTTATTTTTTATATCCGTGGTCAAAAACTTACAGTGGTCAAAATTGCTCCACAGATACTCCTTTCTTTTCAACCGGAGAATCGATCTTCCCTTTAGTATTCGCCAGTGTCGTTCTTTTGTCGTAAGGAGCGACAAGTGTCCGGGGGTGTAGCTCAGTGGTAGAGCGTACGCTTCGCATGGGATAGGCCTGGGTTTCGATCCCCCGTACCTCCACGAGGTCGTTGATTTTTTTCTCAATTTATACGCCAGCTAATATTTTAACTTGGCTCTTTTCTCAGTATAAAGTGTAAAATCAGTAACTGCTGTATTATAAAGTGTTAAAAGCATATTCATTCTGAAATTTCCATGTCCTTATTGTATGTTGTTCTCAAGATTTTCATTTCTATTTATTTATTTCTAAATTTTAACTTGGCGTTTTTAGATCATTTTTATCAACGGGCTCTAAGCCAAAGAAAAAAAAAATGAAAAATATTGACGAACTTCGATTAATTTATTTTTTATTGCCGTGGTCCAAAACTTACAGTGCACAAAACAGCTTCACAGATACTCCTTTCTCTCAAACCGAAGAACTGCACTTCCCGTTATGTATTAGTAAGTGTCGTAATTTCGTCCTAAGGCACAACAGGTGTCCGGGGGTGTAGCTCAGTGGTAGAGCGTTCGCTTTGCATGTGAAAGGCCCGGGGTTCGATCCCCCGCACCTCCACAAAGTCGTTAATTTTATTTTTTAGAATATATACACCAGCTCATGTTTTAACTTGGCTCTTTGTTCAACATAATGAGTGTGTGTTTCAAATCAGTAACAGCTCTATTACAAAGGGTTAAACACACGTTCATTCTGAAAGTTCCACCTATTTATTGTACGTTGTTTTCAACATTTTTCTTTTTATTTATTTATTAATTTTTTTAAAATTTTAACTTTGTGTTTTTGGATCCTCTTATCAACGGTCACTAAGCGAAAGAAAAAAAAATAAAAAATATTGATTTAATAAAGCAAAAATATTCATGAGCTTGTATTAATTTATTTTTTATTGCCGTGGTCAAAAACTTACAGTGTAGAAAACTGCTCCACAGATACTCCTTTCTTTTCAACGGGAGAATCGCTCTTCCTGTTTGTATTTGTGAGTGTCGTTCTTTTGTCGTAAGGAGCGACAAGTGTCCGGGGGTGTAGCTCAGTGGTAGAGCGTTCGCTTTGCATGTGAAAGGCCCGGGGTTCGATCCCCCGCACCTCCACGGTAGCGTTAATTTTTTTCGCAATATACACGCCAGCTCATGCTTTAACTTGGCTCTTTGCTCAACATAAAGTGTGTCTGTATGAAATCCGTAACAACTCTATTATAAAGGGTTAAAAGCATGTTCAATCTGAAAGTTCCACCACTTTATTGTACGTTGTTCTCACCATTTCTATTTCTATTTATTTAATTTTAAAATTTTTACTTGGCGTTTTT
Source organism: Dolomedes plantarius (assembly GCA_907164885.2). Classification (NCBI taxonomy): domain Eukaryota; kingdom Metazoa; phylum Arthropoda; class Arachnida; order Araneae; family Dolomedidae; genus Dolomedes; species Dolomedes plantarius. The sequence goes on from CAJRAI020000145.1 coordinate 47,302, forward strand.
GGATCCTTTTTATCAACGAACTGTAAGTAACTTTGAATGATAAAGATTGTGTATGATTTTTAAATATCAAGTCTGCTCTTCGGTATCTATAGAAATTTATTCATTTCTTAAAAGAAAACACGCACTGTAAATCGGACACTGCGTAAGTTATGAGATTTAACCCCTTTCCCATTGAATTCTGTAAGGGACTTATAATGTTTAGTGTAAACAACAATATAAAAAAAATAGCTTTGAATAACTTACTTTTTATTAAATTCTACATGTAGTTGTTCAGAAATATTGTTTATAAAAATTAAATTTATGTGTACGTGGGATGTAGAGATTTTAGAGAACGTAATTTTTTTAAGTATGAAGAAAATGATGTTTTTATGAAATGGGGTTATTACGTTATAAATATGTTATCAAAAGATGTTTGATTATTGGAAGTTGGCATAAATGGGAGAGCTTAATAAGGTTTTTGTTTTTCTGTTGGTGGTTATATTTCTAACAGATTTCTCCAACTTTCCTTTAGT
>CAJRAI020000146.1:0-30000 GCA_907164885.2 Dolomedes plantarius
TTCGTTTCCTACTTTGAGATATGAAGGTATATGTGAAAAACACGTTTAGCCCCCCCACCCCCCACCCTTGGGGCCGAATTTTGAAAAATCCTGAAATCGATTTTATGTAATCAAGTTCCTTACTATCAAAGCAAGAATCTTATGGATATCTGTTTTATTTCTTTGAGATATGAGGGAATATGGGAAAAACACGTTTTGCCCTCTCCCCTCCATGAGGGCCGAATTTTGAAAAATCCTGAAATTGATTTTTAGGTATTCGTGTTCTTTTCATTTTAAAGCAAGAATCTTATGGATATCTGTTTTCTTCTTCGAGATATGAAGGAATATGTGATAAAACACGCAAAAATACGTTTAGTCTCCCTCCCCCCCCCTTGTGGGCCGAATTTTGAAAAATCCTGGAATCGGTTTTTAAGTATTCATGTTTCTTACATTTTAAAGCAAGAATCTTATGGATATCAATTTTCTTCTTTGGGATATGAAGGAATATGTTAAAAACACGTTTTGCACACCAGGGCGCCTCTCTCCCAAGGCCAACAAAAAAGCCAGAGGGCAGCAGGAACCGCTCAGGTCGGCTGACTGTGAGCCCTTGCTGATAAGAACAGAAATGTTGGAACAGAATAGTCGGGGAATTTGGAATGAGTTGCCGAAAATAGGGTACTCTAGGGTCTAAAGAATTAAGGAACACCAACGACGAACAAATAATGGGAGTGGCTCAATAACCAGGCTAAACAGGAGAGAACAAAAATACGTGACCGTGCATCTCAAATGTTCTGCTCATTGTTTAATTAGAGCGTCATTGTAGCTAAATCCAGACATTTATATTTCAGGTTCATTTATTATGAAAAAACGATCGATCCGATAAATTAATATAAAGCTGTGATATTCTGAACGAATACTGCGGGAAAACGATGCATCGAGGAACGATTCATGCGGTCTGTTTTTGCTTGTTTTGTATGGAATTTATTCGGGACTGGGTGAAATAAACGATACATACGGGAAAACGATCGTTTGGGGAACGATCGATCGAGATTCCACTGTATTTATATAACAGTTCCGTAACTGACTGACTGACCTCTTTGCGTGCCTGTGACAAAGAGTTAAAGTCGATAAATTATATGGAAAGACTGAAATGCTAAAGTACAATAAACATTGAGCTGCATAAGTTAGAACGACATTTGTTATTCCGAAAGTGAAGTTAAATTTGCTCGATTTCGGGCAACGGGGGGCCACTAGTACTATATAATTGAAGAATTGGAGAAGCGAAATAAACTTTCAATGATTACGCTCCAAAGAGGCTGCTTTATAGCCCAGTTTATGTGTGCTTATTTACAACATTGCCTTCCATTATGCCTTCCATATCAATCCCCTACGTCATTCGTCCTCGGAAGGCCGCGCGGCGCTAAGCCACGGTACAAAACGCATATTCTCCCTTTCTTTTTCCTCGCTCCCGTGCATTTTTCCTTTTCTCATAAATGCATGAATAGAGGAGAGAGAGTGTCGTAAATCTGTAGCACTCTGATCAATGCGGCAGTAAAAGAGAGACGTTTGAATAACTCAGACCTGTGCCGTAAAAAGATTCTTTTCAGTACGGAAGGAATGTCGGGTAGTATCATTTACGAGGGAACGTTGCAACGAAGGGTGATGTATATATCTCTGTCAAAGAGTGTCGGGCTTGCGCCATGTTAGTTAACACGTTAGGAGGGGTCTTTCGGCTTTTTGTTGGCCTCTTTTGTTGACTTTTTAAGTATAAATATGTCAAGAGTTATATATACGGATATATACAGTATATATATATACTAGCTGAAAACCCGCACTTCGGTACGGAGTACATTCAAATTAAATACAACGGTCAATGTATGCAATTAATGCCAATATATATATATATATATATATATATATATATATATATATATATATTTATTTATTTATTTATAATAAATACAACGATCAATGTATACAATTGATGTTAAAAAACACGAAAAAATATATTTATAAAAAAATCGTAAGGGATATTTTTATAGACAAAATAATGTAAAAGAAAACATTCAAATTAAATCTAATACGACATACTAAAGAATATAGTACAGTTAATAGAGTACAGTTTGAGGAAAATATCTTTTACTGTATTTTAATATTTTTTTGGATAATGTCCAATCGTCTGCCGCATCAGCAAGGAAAAAAATTTTTTTTTTGTCTATTTCGTAGTTATGCCTTTGACGATAAATTTATTTAAAGTACCAGAAAAAGAAATCACGTGATCAGCAATCACGTGATTTTGCAATTATTCATACGACTGTAAAGCAAAAACATTTTAAAGTTTCCCTTCTGTAAAAAATACACAATATACACTGGTGGACAAATAACCATGTTTAAAAAAATTGGAGGTGGGATTTCGTGTCAAGTGGTATAAATAGGTAAAGAAAGCATGTGACATGATATAACGTAAGAATTTTTGCGAAAAGAACTACAGAAAGCGTTGAAATAGGTTGTTTCAGCTAAAGGTTAGAGAGTATCTGCTACTTCTACCCAACCTTTGGGTACGTATATCTTGAAGTGGCACTCTAAATAATTTCATTCAAACACAGTTCTTACATAACAACAATGTTTATTTAAATACTTACATGTGTCAATTTGCTTTTCAACATAAAGCAGGTGTGTTACTAGTACGAGGTATATATAGCATTCATGCAAGGTAAATACAATTCAATATATTCACGTGTATAACTACTCGTTCAAGAAAAATACACTTTGCAATACTCACAGATACTTTGAAAGTCAACCAGCAGTGCTGCTACGCAAAGTTTGGACCTAACAAGAACTCATGTAGGTTTGAAGCAACCTAGTTATTCCTCAAGCGGTTGCTCGCAAAACTCAACTATTATTAAACCAGCCTAGCTCCAGCTCGATACTCCGTTTCGACAGCACTACTCCTCCTTTCACTTCATCTCGCTTCCTTTGGCTTCCCTCTTTTAATCGAGCTGCTTGGTATTCATACTAACCGCGTATGCCGCAGTTAGCATATCTTAAGCGGCTTCTTTAACTTTATTCACTTAAAAGTTCGATTATTGTGAATCAAACCTTATGTAAACCTTACAAGGTACATATTGACCTGGAAACAGAACAATACGAATAATGCAGATTACTAACGACAGACGATCCGGATAGACATGTCAGTAAGGGATATGTCCCCCATGCAGTTCAATGCAACTTACCACACGTCGTGGCATGCTTTGAATGACGTGATCCATGCGGTTTTGAGGCTAATTGTCCCACTCCTCTTTCCCAGCACGGATGAGGGACGGCTTGTTTGCCGGGGCATATGGGCGAGCAGCGAGACGTCGCCCCAAGGCATCCCATGCATTTTCTATTGAATTAAGATCAGGCGAACATGCTGGCCACATGATACGATGAATATCCCCCCTCTCCAGACAGTCCTGAACAGCTTTGGTACGTTGTCATCCATGAACAGAAAGTTATCGTCGACAGCAGCGCAGAAAAGGCGGACATGAGGCAGCAGAACTTCAGCAATGTAACGTGCAGCGGTCATGGTCCCTGTTTCAAGCACATATAGTGGTGTGCGGTCATTTGACCATGATGCCTGCCCATACCATGATGCTACAAGTACCATACCGGTCCCTTTCCTGGATATTGTATGGACGATGAGCACTGCCAACTTCACGCCATATCAGTTGCCGTCTACTATCATATGAAAGACTTAACCGGCTCTCATCTGGGAAGAGGACATTGGCCCCAGTCATCCTCGGTTCAATGTCGATGCAGACGGCAGCATTGCAAACGGGCGCTACGATGAACTCTCGCAAGAGGGACTAACACAACAAGTCTTTGGGCGTAAAGCCCTGTCTTTCGCAAACGCCTTGCGACAGATTTCCGGGATATCTCAGTACCTGTGGCTGCATAGAACTGACTTGCCATTTGACCAGCTGTACCGCGCCGGTTCCTTTTTGCCGTTTAGAACGATGTATGGATCGTGTTCGGCCGTCTTGCTGCCGGCGAGGACGACCTCCTAGCGTGCGCCTGATGCACTGACCACTTGTTTGACGAGCTGCCCAAAGCCTGGAAACAGCGCTGCGGGCGATGTCGAATTCCCTAGCAACATCTGTAATTTGTCGACCTTCCTCCAGCGTTACCAATTATCCGTCCGCGTGAAAAATCGTCTAAATGATGCCTGCTAGACATGGCCTCTCTTTCCAAAACGCTAAGTTCTTCCGACCTGCTCAAATGGAACACTCACTGGCTGCAAGCGCCGAATGCCTGCCAACCGTTCTGTACGCCGTCACGTGACCAACACGCGCGGTGATCAAAAATTTGCATCGCCACCTTGATTCGCGCATATATATACACACATATATATATATATATATATATATATATATATATATATATATATATATATATAATATATAAAAATGAATGTTTGTATCTCTGTAATTGTATAGAAATCCACAGTTTAGGAGCAACGATCGTGAAATTTTACATACAGGCGTCTTTAAAAACAGCCGAGGGTCTGAAGAACTTCAAAAATCGAAATTAATTACCGTTGATTTTTAATTAATAAAAAACCAACAATTTGTAAGCTGTTACACTTTGTGGAATCACCCCTCTGAATATGGCGTCCACGTTAGGGTTAGCTGGCAAACAGCGAGCGAAAAGATAAAAATAAATAAAATCAAAAAGTTTCAAGTTATATATTAAACCAAAAAAATAAATGAAAATAATAATCTTTCAAGTCAGATTTTATACTCTAAAATAAATCGGATCCAACGGCATATTGACACTCTCACACGCGATGGAAAATTCGAATCAACCACGCTAAGTGTCACGATCTTTTTTAACCGCTACTGCAACCCTCCTAGCTTATGTCTTTGTGTCTATTGAAGAGTTAAAGACTAAGCTTCTATCCTGCTAACTTATTTCTCATTTAAAACTCCTCTTACTCCATAAATGTATGTATATTCACCAACCCATAGCAACTTTCCAAAAAACTCATTGCGTATATTTTTTACTTTACTCAATAGTGGTGTGTATAATCCTGGCGCGTTCGTTAAAACTGTTCATTTGGTACACCGTAAGACTCGGGTTCGAGTCTGGGATCGTGCAAATTTTGCTAAACCTGTATTTTCAGCTTTTTATGAAGGCTTTTTTATTTTAGCTTTTATTTTATTTTTTTAAAAATTATTATCTTTATTTTATTTTATTATTTTTTAAATTATTATTTTTATTTTATTTTATTATTTTTTAAAATTATTTTTATTTTATTTTTTTTCAGCTTTTTTACGATGAAAGACCGAATATAGCTGAAATCTGAGGAGTTTATTATACATTTATATATTTTTGATTGGTTTTCATATTATTAATGTGTATAACATTTCGTATGCTTTTTTTTTCTATGTTATTTATACTGTGTTTAGTTTTTTAATGGATTTTGGTAGGTTTATTATAAATTTATATATTTTATGTTTCACTTTCCAGGATTTTTTGCTCCAATGATAAAGGCTAAATCTTTTCTATGTTATTTATACTGTGTTTAGTTTTAAAATTGATTTTGGTTAACAAACATTCATCAATAATTTATTTCTGGGCATTGTATTGCTAACAATTAGGATAACGAACAATTTTTGACGGATGCGATTCTCGATTCATACATGTTCAATAGATGGCGCCACTATTTTAAACTTTTAGTATTCCATAAACCAACACTTCCTAAACGTTCGTTTAGGAAGTATTCCTAAACGAACGGTACATTCAAATTAAATATAATGTCAGTGTATGCAATTAATGCCAATATATATATATATATATATATATATATATATATATATATATATATAATAAATACGACGATCAATGTATACGATTGATGTAAAAAATTTAAAAAATATATTAATAAAAAATCGTAAGGGATATTTTTATAGACAAAATAATGTAGAAGAAAATATTCAAATTAAATCTCATAGGACATACTAAAGAATATAGTACAGTTAATGTAGTCTATATATATAAAACAGTTCCGTAACTGACTCATTCATTCACTGACTGACTGACATACAACGCACAGACCAAACCGCTGGACCTAAAGGGCTGAAATTTTGAATGGCGATTCTTCTAATAGTGTAGGGGTGCACTAAGAAAGATTTTTCAAAAATTATTCTTAGATTTTTTTAAATTAAATTTTTAAGCTGTTTTATAAACTTTTTTTACGTTTGCATTTAAAATAATACATTGAGGGTTATAAAATTTATATCACGAGAAAGATCATAAAAATTCCTTCAAAATGAAATTTTTTTCGAATTTTTACCTCCATTTCCTGATTTTTAGTGAATTTTTAAAGATTAATATTTAAAATTTAATTTATTAAATGCTGATCACGTGATTTCTTTTTCTGGTACTTTCAATAAATTTATCGTCACGTGCATAACAACTAAATAGACAAAAAAATATGTTTTTCTTGCCAATGCGGCAGACGATTGGACATTATTTTGTCTATAAAAATATCCCTTACGATTTTTTTATAAATATATATTTTTTTCTACATCAATTGTATATATTGATCGTCGTATTTATTATAAATATATATATTTATTTATTTTGGCATTAATTGCATCCATTGACCGTTGTATTTAATTTGAATGTACTCCGTAGCGAAGTGCGGGTTTTCAGCTAGTATATATATATATATATATATATATATATATATATATATATATATATATATATATATATATATATATATATATATATATATATATATATATCAGAGGGAGTAACTGAGCAGGTAGCCTGAAATCCTTGTTTTTTTAGTATAGAATCTGCTTCTAAAAATAGATATAATATAAAAATAAAAATAAAAACTCTCCAATCGAATCAAAATATTTTAGTGGAAAAAATTCAGGCAATCTTTGCTTGTTTTTTGTCTCTCTATAAAAGCAAATTTATGCACTGTAAGGCGCGCCATGCCTGGTAACCCGTGTCAAGGTCGGCGTGTGGCAACCCTTCTTGCGAGGAGAGCTTTGGTTATGTTCGATGCGGGGGGTAAGGAGAGAGAACGCAGAGGCCAACGGTCGTTATGTGACGAATATGGCTTTGTCTGCTAAATGATCCTGCATTAATTACTTTATATCTGTTGTATGTGCTGTGTCCCTTAAAAATTATGTAATAAAAGTTTGGGACAAAATATTGAAATCCTTTTTTGTGTCGTCTCTGTTTCTCGCATGAAAGAAATCCCACGCAAAGCGGTTAAAACGCTATATTTGGTGTCATTCGTGGCGTGCGAGCAGAGACGGGAAGAAAATGGGTGACCAACGATTGTGCGTCGAAGATTTTAGAATCTCCGAGGAGCGGTGTGATCTCCGAGGGGGTGCTATGTTTTTTCGTCGAAAAAGTTTTTCGGTCAGCCGAAGGTACTGATTTTTGAGGAGTGCGATCGGCGTGTCCAGTGTTGCCTGTTGGCATAATCTATTGTGGACAGTAATCTGTGTATCAAAGGCATGTTCGGCGGTGATGGTATGTTCAGTTGGAACGGCCACCATTTTGTTTGGCGTCCGTGCAGTTCTTCGTGTTTTACAGTGTATCGACAAATTGTGCATTGTGCCATCAGCTAAGTTGTGATTTCTGCCATCATATAATTTTCGTCGTGCGAACGGCCGACATTCTGTTTGGCGTTCATGCAGTTCTTCGTATGCTACAGTGTATCGTCATACATAGTGTTTGTTGTTCCAGAATGGGAACAAGTTGTGCTTTGTGCCATCATCAAATTTTCGTCGTGATCATTGTGAGGAAAAACGACCGGTTTCACGAAATTATTACAGCCTGCGAAGACCCGTAAGTACTGTAATTTTTCAGTGTTAAAGAGTGAGCTAATACTCAAGACTTCTTCAAGTCAAATTAAAATAAGCGAATGCTTTGTTTTAAGGTATGATAACAACGGTTAATGTTTGTTCAGTGATATAAATTTTCTTTGCTTACTTTTGGTTTTAAAATATATTCTATATGAATGAAGTGCTTTATTGGAAATTTAACAGAAATATGTCTATAGCTGTTTAACGTAATACGATATTGAAGGAGACAATTTTACTTAATTAAATATTCTTGGTGAAACTGAAATCATTGACGATTACATAATTTTTTTTTTCTGTTAATGAAAAAGAGAGTGGCGTTGTTTTGTTTTATTGTTTAATGATAAACGTTTGATTTTTAAATGATTTTGATTTATTTTTGAAATATGTTTTTGAATTTTGATAGCTATATAAGTTAAGTTTATCATTATTGATTTTGCATGCATATTATTTTCGTTTGAGTGTTGTTTCTGTTTTCGATTTGAATTGTGTTGTAAGGTAATCTGGCATTAGGTGTGGCTGGAAAAATGTCTTTCCTAAATAAAAGCAGACGACCAGATTTATTCTGTCTGGCTCAAGATTTTGGTGAGTCACCTGACGAAAACATGTCTAAAGCTGATCTGAAAAACTTAATTATGGCTAATGAACATTTTGAAGAGGAAGTAGCGAAAGAATATTTAGAAGCTATTGTCGCGGAAAGGTTAGAACGGGAACAAAAACTCGCTAACGAAATTAAACTTAAATTTCAAGCAGAAAGAGAAAAGGAAAAACTTGAAACCGAAAATAGATTTAAATTTAATGAAGAGAGAGAAAAGGAAAAATTTATACTCGAAAAACTTCGCCTAGAGGCAGAATTAGCTAGGAGGAGTCAGGATGTAGTTCAGATCAGTGATCCAACCGCTCGCGTCAAATCATTAGATGAAATAGTCAAAATGGTTAGGCTCTTAACAGTTAAGGTTCCCAGTAAGTCAGATGGGTGGGACTATTTTTTCTCAAGTTTAGAGAAGGCGTTTGTAAACGAAAATGTCAGTGACGAATTTAAACCTAAAGTTTTGCTTTGTCTATTAGGGGATAAAGTAGCTAATTTGTTAGTTAATCTCGAGGAAAAAGAGTTAAAAGAATATGAATCGTTGAAAAAAATAGTATTACAAGAATTTGAACCTTCTCCAAAATTATGTCTAGAGAATTTTCGTGAAGCAAAGCGTAACAATGATGAAACCTTTTCTCAGTTTGCTTCTCGATTAACATCAATGTGGTTGTATTACTGCAAATCCAGGGGAGTAAATGATTTTGAATCAGTATGTCAACTCATCGTGGCGGATAAAATGTTCCAAACATTAGATCCCGAAACTGCGGTCCACATAGGGGTACTTCAGGGGGAAGGCTTTTTTAAGCCGAAAGACTTGGGTAAGCACTGCGATGTATTCTATGCTTCCAAGGGTAAATCCTATGATGGGTCGGTAAGGGCCAAATGGAATGATTCTGATAAGAAAGGTGTTCATGGTAATTGGGGTAAACCACAATTCTACGAGAAAAAGCCAGAAAATAGTAATTTTGTTCTTAAGAAAAATTTCGAAAAACCAAAAGTCACAGAATTTAAAAAGCCTACTTGTTATACCTGCGGATCTGACAAACATTTTAAACGAAATTGTCCGAAAAATGCGGGAACTGATTATAAAAGGGTTAATGTAAACAAGGTTTCAGCCGAAGGGGCGGAATCAAAAGAAGAAACTGTAGTCGCTAGGGTAGATTTACTCGGTAAAGCTGTTCCTAGGCAGGCTATTGAGGATAAACTTTGCAAACTAATAAAAACATCTATCAGTGTAGATGGGAATCTAGCTCAAGCATTAGTGGATTCGGGTACGGAAATCACGGTTGTCAAGAAGGACTTAGTTCCTGGAATTTCAGTCGAAGGAGCTTCCACAATTTACTTGAAGGGTATTTTTGGTCCGGCGGTTAAGTGTCCATTAGTTTACGTTCCGTTAGGTCTGGCTACAGGTGGTCAGGTTAACGTAGTGCATCAGCAAGTGTTGTGTGCTTTAGCAGAGGTTTTGGTGGAAGATGTGTTACTTCCACCGGAAATTTTGGATATGTTGGGAGGAGCCCGGAGTGAAGAGAATTCTCTGGCTCGGAACTCTCAGGACCTGAGGGGAGACTCAGGAAATTTAGGTGGAACTGAGGTTTCGTCTAGGACTCTGCAGGAGAAAGCGCGAGATAACGCTGTCTTTGAGGAATCTCAAAGGGAAATTACTTCATGTGGGAATGAAGTGGGAACGGTTGATACTAATGACGGGGAAGTAACTGCTGAGATAGATCAGGGGAGCAGGGTGGCTGATAATTTTCGCTCTGAGCAAGAGCAGTGTGCTGAGTTAGCAATGGCTTGGAAGCATGCTAAAGAAGGCAAAGGTAACTACTATGAGGTAGACGGTTATCTATTTCATAGAGATAACATACTCGGGGAGAGTATTGGGCAACTTGTGATTCCAAAGTGCAAACGGAAGGAGGTACTGAAACTTGCTCATACCTCAGTGTTTAGTAGTCACATGGGTCCTAAGAAGACTCTTGAACGGATCAAGTACTCATTCTTCTGGGAAGGTCTGAGGGTTGATGTCAAAAGGTATTGTGGCTCATGTAAAGAGTGTCAACTCACTCAAACAGTTAAGACTAGTGACAGAACGCCAATTACGCCGGTGGCGAGGCCGGAATTACCATTTCAGGTAGTGAATATAGATCTAATAGGTCCGATTGACCCTCCGAGTTCAAAAGGGCATAAATATATATTATGCCTGGTTGATCAACATACCAGGTGGGGCGAAGCCGTACCGTTGACTAGTCTTAGTGCGAAGGCAACCTGTGAAGCTTTGTTAAGCATCTTTTCGAGAACAGGTATACCGAACGTTATTGCGTCTGATAACGGGACGAATTTCATAGCCGAGCTCACTAAAGAGTTCGAGAAACGAATAGGGAGCAGTCCAAGATTCTCTACCCCAGGGTATCCACAATCAAACGGATTGGTAGAAAGGTTTAATAGAACTTTGAAGAACATGCTACATCATGTAGTTAGGGAAGAAGGTAGAGGGTGGCACTTACAAATTCCATATGTACTGTGGGCGTACAGAGAAATACCCCATGCCACCACTGGTGTATCTCCATATCAATTATTGTATGGTAGGCAACTGCAAGGTCCTTTGTCGATCTTAAAATCTACTTGGACTGGGAAACATAATAACATTCAGTTAAATACTACTCCTATTTTCAAATACTTGGAAGATTTAAAATTAAAACTTGAGAAGGCTGCAGAGCAAGCCAAGCTTGTTTCAGGAATACAACAGGAAAGAACAGCTTATTACCACAATTTGAGATCGTCTAACGAAGTGTTCAAAGTTGGAGATCAGGTGATAGTGTTAATACCTGATTCGACCAATAAACTATTTGCCAGATGGCAAGGTCCTGCAACTATTGTTGAGAAACGCAATCTCCATTCTTTTCTGGTCAAATTACCGGATGGTTCGACCAAACATATTCATCAAAATAAGTTAAAACATTTCATAGCTAGTTCAAATTCTGTAAATGTCATTTTTGAAGAAGAAAAAGAATTCGGGCATGTTGAAACTGTACCTACTGCTACCAAGGAACTTAAATTCCTGGAAATTCTCGACAATCTTATAGTAGAGCATTTAAGTATTTCTCAGTTGAAGACTCTTAAAGGTTTAATCGTAAAGTTTAAGCATATTTTTACTAAACCCGTGCAACCAGCTTCGGTTGGCACACACAAAATTGAACTATTACCAAATGCAATTCGGAAAAAACCCCATTGTTATAGTGTTCCCATTGCGTACAGAAAGGAAGTCGAACGTCAAGTTCAAGAATTGCTAGATTTAGATTTAATAGAACCATCGGAATCTGAAATTGCTCACCCAATTGTTTGCGTCGCTAAAAAAGACTCTTCGGTAAGAATGTGTATCGATTTTAGAGCTTTAAATGCCGTGACAAAAGTTCCGGTTTTTCCCATGAAAGATATGCAAGAGTTAATATTCACTGCGGGATCAGCCAATTGGTTGACCAGCTTAGATCTCTTAAAGGGATATTGGCAAATAAAAATGGATGAGGAAAGCAAACCGTTTACGGCGTTTACTACTCACAACGCTGTATACCAGTGGAAAACTATGCCTTTTGGTCTGGCTGGGGCGTCTGGTACTTTTCAACGGGAAATGAATCGTGTTTAAATTCTCATTCGGAGTATGCACAGGCATACATGGATGATGTCGTGATCTTTTCAAAATCTTTTGAGGAACATTTAGTTCATTTGAAATTAATCCTAACCGAATTGGACAAACTAGGATTCTCCGTGAGGCTAGACAAATGCACTTTCGCGGCCGAGAGGATAAAATATTTAGGTCACGTGATAGGAGGGGGTAGACATGGTCCTGATGAAAGCAAAATACTAGCAATCCGGAAGTTAGTTAGACCTACCACTAAGAAGGAGGTCAGGTCTGTGCTAGGACTCATGGGTTTCTATCGTACATACATACCAAAGTATTCTGAAATAAGTGCTCCACTCACGGAGTTGACTAAGAGAAATAAACCCAATGATGTCTGCTGGGGGAAATCAGAACAAGATTCTTTTGAAAAATTAAAGGCCTTGTTATGTGAAGTAACTGGTCTAGCTACCCCTGATGCCAATTTGCCATTCCAAGTGCACTGTGATGCGTCCGACTATGGTGTGGGTTGTTGTTTGACTCAACAAGATGTTGACGGGTCTTACCGACCAATAGCGTTTGCCAGCCAAAAGTTCAATGCCACACAGAAGAACTGGGCGAGCATTGAGAAAGAGGCTTGGGCAGTGCTATTTGGGCTGAATAAATTTGATAAGTGGATTTATGGTGCTCAAGTGGAGATAATTTCTGATCACAACCCACTTAAATATTTAAACCATACAACTCCTAAAAGCCCCAAGTTAACCCGTTGGGCTTTAGCCTTACAAAGATGGAATCACTCCATCACACATAGGCCGGGTGTACAGCACCGAAGTGCGGATGCTCTATCCAGATTGGAATGAACAATCTCTTATATTATATGTATAGATATAATTTTTGTTTTGTTTGATCTTTTGTTGTTTAAGAAATTGCATTATTATTTGAATATATATGTAGTGTATTGAGTTATCTTTTTTGAACATATTTGTTTTTGCAAGAAATGTAATCACAGTTATATATATATCTATTGTTCCTGAATGTCATAAAATCAGCCACTGTGGGCTAATTTTATGCTTAGGTGGGGCGTGTAAGGCGCGCCATGCCTGGTAACCCGTGTCAAGGTCGGCGTGTGGCAACCCTTCTTGCGAGGAGAGCTTTGGTTATGTTCGATGCGGGGGGTAAGGAGAGAGAACGCAGAGGCCAACGGTCGTTATGTGACGAATATGGCTTTGTCTGCTAAATGATCCTGCATTAATTACTTTATATCTGTTGTATGTGCTGTGTCCCTTAAAAATTATGTAATAAAAGTTTGGGACAAAATATTGAAATCCTTTTTGTGTCGTCTCTGTTTCTCGCATGAAAGAAATCCCACGCAAAGCGGTTAAAACGCTATATTTGGTGTCATTCGTGGCGTGCGAGCAGAGACGGGAAGAAAATGGGTGACCAACGATTGTGCGTCGAAGATTTTAGAATCTCCGAGGAGCGGTGTGATCTCCGAGGGGGTGCTATGTTTTTTCGTCGAAAAAGTTTTTCGGTCAGCCGAAGGTACTGATTTTTGAGGAGTGCGATCGGCGTGTCCAGTGTTGCCTGTTGGCATAATCTATTGTGGACAGTAATCTGTGTATCAAAGGCATGTTCGGCGGTGATGGTATGTTCAGTTGGAACGGCCACCATTTTGTTTGGCGTCCGTGCAGTTCTTCGTGTTTTACAGTGTATCGACAAATTGTGCATTGTGCCATCAGCTAAGTTGTGATTTCTGCCATCATATAATTTTCGTCGTGCGAACGGCCGACATTCTGTTTGGCGTTCATGCAGTTCTTCGTATGCTACAGTGTATCGTCATACATAGTGTTTGTTGTTCCAGAATGGGAACAAGTTGTGCTTTGTGCCATCATCAAATTTTCGTCGTGATCATTGTGAGGAAAAACGACCGGTTTCACGAAATTATTACAGCCTGCGAAGACCCGTAAGTACTGTAATTTTTCAGTGTTAAAGAGTGAGCTAATACTCAAGACTTCTTCAAGTCAAATTAAAATAAGCGAATGCTTTTGTTTTAAGGTATGATAACAACGGTTAATGTTTGTTCAGTGATATAAATTTTCTTTGCTTACTTTTGGTTTTAAAATATATTCTATATGAATGAAGTGCTTTATTGGAAATTTAACATAAATATGTCTATAGCTGTTTAACGTAATACGATATTGAAGGAGACAATTTTACTTAATTAAATATTCTTGGTGAAACTGAAATCATTGACGATTACATAATTTTTTTTTCTGTTAATGAAAAAGAGAGTGGCGTTGTTTTGTTTTATTGTTTAATGATAAACGTTTGATTTTTAAATGATTTTGATTTATTTTTGAAATATGTTTTTGAATTTTGATAGCTATATAAGTTAAGTTTATCATTATTGATTTTGCATGCATATTATTTTCTTTTGAGTGTTGTTTCTGTTTTCGATTTGAATTGTGTTGTAAGGTAATCTGGCATTAGGTGTGGCTGGAAAAATGTCTTTCCTAAATAAAAGCAGACGACCAGATTTATTCTGTCTGGCTCAAGATTTTGGTGAGTCACCTGACGAAAACATGTCTAAAGCTGATCTGAAAAACTTAATTATGGCTAATGAACATTTTGAAGAGGAAGTAGCGAAAGAATATTTAGAAGCTATTGTCGCGGAAAGGTTAGAACGGGAACAAAAACTCGCTAACGAAATTAAACTTAAATTTCAAGCAGAAAGAGAAAAGGAAAAACTTGAAACCGAAAATAGATTTAAATTTAATGAAGAGAGAGAAAAGGAAAAATTTATACTCGAAAAACTTCGCCTAGAGGCAGAATTAGCTAGGAGGAGTCAGGATGTAGTTCAGATCAGTGATCCAACCGCTCGCGTCAAATCATTAGATGAAATAGTCAAAATGGTTAGGCTCTTAACAGTTAAGGTTCCCAGTAAGTCAGATGGGTGGGACTATTTTTTCTCAAGTTTAGAGAAGGCGTTTGTAAACGAAAATGTCAGTGACGAATTTAAACCTAAAGTTTTGCTTTGTCTATTAGGGGATAAAGTAGCTAATTTGTTAGTTAATCTCGAGGAAAAAGAGTTAAAAGAATATGAATCGTTGAAAAAAATAGTATTACAAGAATTTGAACCTTCTCCAAAATTATGTCTAGAGAATTTTCGTGAAGCAAAGCGTAACAATGATGAAACCTTTTCTCAGTTTGCTTCTCGATTAACATCAATGTGGTTGTATTACTGCAAATCCAGGGGAGTAAATGATTTTGAATCAGTATGTCAACTCATCGTGGCGGATAAAATGTTCCAAACATTAGATCCCGAAACTGCGGTCCACATAGGGGTACTTCAGGGGGAAGGCTTTTTTAAGCCGAAAGACTTGGGTAAGCACTGCGATGTATTCTATGCTTCCAAGGGTAAATCCTATGATGGGTCGGTAAGGGCCAAATGGAATGATTCTGATAAGAAAGGTGTTCATGGTAATTGGGGTAAACCACAATTCTACGAGAAAAAGCCAGAAAATAGTAATTTTGTTCTTAAGAAAAATTTCGAAAAACCAAAAGTCACAGAATTTAAAAAGCCTACTTGTTATACCTGCGGATCTGACAAACATTTTAAACGAAATTGTCCGAAAAATGCGGGAACTGATTATAAAAGGGTTAATGTAAACAAGGTTTCAGCCGAAGGGGCGGAATCAAAAGAAGAAACTGTAGTCGCTAGGGTAGATTTACTCGGTAAAGCTGTTCCTAGGCAGGCTATTGAGGATAAACTTTGCAAACTAATAAAAACATCTATCAGTGTAGATGGGAATCTAGCTCAAGCATTAGTGGATTCGGGTACGGAAATCACGGTTGTCAAGAAGGACTTAGTTCCTGGAATTTCAGTCGAAGGAGCTTCCACAATTTACTTGAAGGGTATTTTTGGTCCGGCGGTTAAGTGTCCATTAGTTTACGTTCCGTTAGGTCTGGCTACAGGTGGTCAGGTTAACGTAGTGCATCAGCAAGTGTTGTGTGCTTTAGCAGAGGTTTTGGTGGAAGATGTGTTACTTCCACCGGAAATTTTGGATATGTTGGGAGGAGCCCGGAGTGAAGAGAATTCTCTGGCTCGGAACTCTCAGGACCTGAGGGGAGACTCAGGAAATTTAGGTGGAACTGAGGTTTCGTCTAGGACTCTGCAGGAGAAAGCGCGAGATAACGCTGTCTTTGAGGAATATCAAAGGGAAATTACTTCATGTGGGAATGAAGTGGGAACGGTTGATACTAATGACGGGGAAGTAACTGCTGAGATAGATCAGGGGAGCAGGGTGGCTGATAATTTTCGCTCTGAGCAAGAGCAGTGTGCTGAGTTAGCAATGGCTTGGAAGCATGCTAAAGAAGGCAAAGGTAACTACTATGAGGTAGACGGTTATCTATTTCATAGAGATAACATACTCGGGGAGAGTATTGGGCAACTTGTGATTCCAAAGTGCAAACGGAAGGAGGTACTGAAACTTGCTCATACCTCAGTGTTTAGTAGTCACATGGGTCCTAAGAAGACTCTTGAACGGATCAAGTACTCATTCTTCTGGGAAGGTCTGAGGGTTGATGTCAAAAGGTATTGTGGCTCATGTAAAGAGTGTCAACTCACTCAAACAGTTAAGACTAGTGACAGAACGCCAATTACGCCGGTGGCGAGGCCGGAATTACCATTTCAGGTAGTGAATATAGATCTAATAGGTCCGATTGACCCTCCGAGTTCAAAAGGGCATAAATATATATTATGCCTGGTTGATCAACATACCAGGTGGGGCGAAGCCGTACCGTTGACTAGTCTTAGTGCGAAGGCAACCTGTGAAGCTTTGTTAAGCATCTTTTCGAGAACAGGTATACCGAACGTTATTGCGTCTGATAACGGGACGAATTTCATAGCCGAGCTCACTAAAGAGTTCGAGAAACGAATAGGGAGCAGTCCAAGATTCTCTACCCCAGGGTATCCACAATCAAACGGATTGGTAGAAAGGTTTAATAGAACTTTGAAGAACATGCTACATCATGTAGTTAGGGAAGAAGGTAGAGGGTGGCACTTACAAATTCCATATGTACTGTGGGCGTACAGAGAAATACCCCATGCCACCACTGGTGTATCTCCATATCAATTATTGTATGGTAGGCAACTGCAAGGTCCTTTGTCGATCTTAAAATCTACTTGGACTGGGAAACATAATAACATTCAGTTAAATACTACTCCTATTTTCAAATACTTGGAAGATTTAAAATTAAAACTTGAGAAGGCTGCAGAGCAAGCCAAGCTTGTTTCAGGAATACAACAGGAAAGAACAGCTTATTACCACAATTTGAGATCGTCTAACGAAGTGTTCAAAGTTGGAGATCAGGTGATAGTGTTAATACCTGATTCGACCAATAAACTATTTGCCAGATGGCAAGGTCCTGCAACTATTGTTGAGAAACGCAATCTCCATTCTTTTCTGGTCAAATTACCGGATGGTTCGACCAAACATATTCATCAAAATAAGTTAAAACATTTCATAGCTAGTTCAAATTCTGTAAATGTCATTTTTGAAGAAGAAAAAGAATTCGGGCATGTTGAAACTGTACCTACTGCTACCAAGGAACTTAAATTCCTGGAAATTCTCGACAATCTTATAGTAGAGCATTTAAGTATTTCTCAGTTGAAGACTCTTAAAGGTTTAATCGTAAAGTTTAAGCATATTTTTACTAAACCCGTGCAACCAGCTTCGGTTGGCACACACAAAATTGAACTATTACCAAATGCAATTCGGAAAAAACCCCATTGTTATAGTGTTCCCATTGCGTACAGAAAGGAAGTCGAACGTCAAGTTCAAGAATTGCTAGATTTAGATTTAATAGAACCATCGGAATCTGAAATTGCTCACCCAATTGTTTGCGTCGCTAAAAAAGACTCTTCGGTAAGAATGTGTATCGATTTTAGAGCTTTAAATGCCGTGACAAAAGTTCCGGTTTTTCCCATGAAAGATATGCAAGAGTTAATATTCACTGCGGGATCAGCCAATTGGTTGACCAGCTTAGATCTCTTAAAGGGATATTGGCAAATAAAAATGGATGAGGAAAGCAAACCGTTTACGGCGTTTACTACTCACAACGCTGTATACCAGTGGAAAACTATGCCTTTTGGTCTGGCTGGGGCGTCTGGTACTTTTCAACGGGAAATGAATCGTGTTTTAAATTCTCATTCGGAGTATGCACAGGCATACATGGATGATGTCGTGATCTTTTCAAAATCTTTTGAGGAACATTTAGTTCATTTGAAATTAATCCTAACCGAATTGGACAAACTAGGATTCTCCGTGAGGCTAGACAAATGCACTTTCGCGGCCGAGAGGATAAAATATTTAGGTCACGTGATAGGAGGGGGTAGACATGGTCCTGATGAAAGCAAAATACTAGCAATCCGGAAGTTAGTTAGACCTACCACTAAGAAGGAGGTCAGGTCTGTGCTAGGACTCATGGGTTTCTATCGTACATACATACCAAAGTATTCTGAAATAAGTGCTCCACTCACGGAGTTGACTAAGAGAAATAAACCCAATGATGTCTGCTGGGGGAAATCAGAACAAGATTCTTTTGAAAAATTAAAGGCCTTGTTATGTGAAGTAACTGGTCTAGCTACCCCTGATGCCAATTTGCCATTCCAAGTGCACTGTGATGCGTCCGACTATGGTGTGGGTTGTTGTTTGACTCAACAAGATGTTGACGGGTCTTACCGACCAATAGCGTTTGCCAGCCAAAAGTTCAATGCCACACAGAAGAACTGGGCGAGCATTGAGAAAGAGGCTTGGGCAGTGCTATTTGGGCTGAATAAATTTGATAAGTGGATTTATGGTGCTCAAGTGGAGATAATTTCTGATCACAACCCACTTAAATATTTAAACCATACAACTCCTAAAAGCCCCAAGTTAACCCGTTGGGCTTTAGCCTTACAAAGATGGAATCACTCCATCACACATAGGCCGGGTGTACAGCACCGAAGTGCGGATGCTCTATCCAGATTGGAATGAACAATCTCTTATATTATATGTATAGATATAATTTTTGTTTTGTTTGATCTTTTGTTGTTTAAGAAATTGCATTATTATTTGAATATATATGTAGTGTATTGAGTTATCTTTTTTGAACATATTTGTTTTTGCAAGAAATGTAATCACAGTTATATATATATCTATTGTTCCTGAATGTCATAAAATCAGCCACTGTGGGCTAATTTTATGCTTAGGTGGGGCGTGTAAGGCGCGCCATGCCTGGTAACCCGTGTCAAGGTCGGCGTGTGGCAACCCTTCTTGCGAGGAGAGCTTTGGTTATGTTCGATGCGGGGGGTAAGGAGAGAGAACGCAGAGGCCAACGGTCGTTATGTGACGAATATGGCTTTGTCTGCTAAATGATCCTGCATTAATTACTTTATATCTGTTGTATGTGCTGTGTCCCTTAAAAATTATGTAATAAAAGTTTGGGACAAAATATTGAAATCCTTTTTTGTGTCGTCTCTGTTTCTCGCATGAAAGAAATCCCACGCAAAGCGGTTAAAACGCTATATGCACTATGTCCAAAACGCTATATCCCCAAAGAATTAAATTATCATATTACAAATACATTATTGGAGAGCTTCCGTACAGTAAACAGCTCCTCTGGCGGTTTGCAAGGGTTCCGATAAAACTAGATGATCTTTTTTTACCTCTTCATCCATATTTTCCCTATTTTTGTAACCTCTGTCACTTCCCCGAGAATATCCTGATTACTTGGGAAAAAATCATTATCTGCATTTATGTACACTTCTATGGAGACTCGAGAATTTTTTGTTACGTCATCCTATCGTAGCCCTTTTTTTTTGACGGAGATAAGTGGCAGACTTGAAACATTTGGATCTCCAGCAGAGCTTTTTTTGCCTTAAGATTTCCAGAGCTTTTCGTTTATTTCCCATCTGTTTCGTTCGATGCTAATCCAACTTTTTCTGAACAGTTACAAACTGTAATTGCATTTATTCAATTCTAGGCTCCGTCAATAAGTTGACATGCTTGTTAGCGCTAACGGGCTTCAGTTTTTTCTTTGAGAGTCCTGCCTATCTGCCTTTCTCAAGTCCTCGAAAACTTCCGGTAAATAAAGTAATATAACATTGTATCGGGCGACGTTTAAGAGACGAAGAAAAAAATAATGAATGGAATCAATAACATTTTGGTGTGCATTTAAAATCTCGAAAAGTGTTTACTTTCTTTTTTTATAGTCTTTTAAATGGAACTTAGGTGCTACTGCTTATTCCAAAAAATTGCCAAAAAAAAAAAAAAAACACGTAATATAGAAATGCCATGGCAGCATTTAACAGAGAAAGACCACCAAACAAGTTATATGACCATGGTGTTGTGTAACAGAGGATGAAGATAAAACATGTAATATAACAATGCCATGGTGACTTTTAATTGAGGATGTAAAGGAAATATGGAATATAACAATGGCATAGCGACATTTAACTGAGGATGAAGAGAAAATATGTAATGTTACAATGCCATGGTGATGTGTAACTGAGGATGAAGAGAAAACATGCAATATAACAATGTCATAGTGACTTATAATTGGGGATGTAAGGGAATATGTAATATAACAATGCCATGGCGACATTTAACTGAGGAGGAAGAGAAAATATGTAACATAACAGTGCCATAGTGATGTGTAAATAAGGATGAAGAGAAAGCATGTAATATAACAATGTCATAGTGACTTTTAATTGGGGATGCAGAGGGAATATGCAATATAACAATGCCATGGCGACATTTAACTGAGGATGAAGAGAAAATATGCAATATTACAATTCCATGGTGATGTGTAACTGAGGATGAAGAGAAAACATGTAATACAACAATGCCATGGTGACTTTTAACTGACGATGAAGAAAAATATGTAACATAACAATGTCATGGCGACATTTAACTGAGAATGTAGAGAACATATGTAATAAAACAATGCTATGGTGAAGTGTAACTGAGGATGAAAAGAAAACAAGTCAGAATAATGCCCTGTTTAACAGAGGGAAAAAAATAATGGCATTAGTTGTAGTTACCTCGTTGCACCGGGACCTAACCACAGCGCACACAGAGTATTGGAATATTCAATTTTGGTACCCGACAAACTTACAGAGTCTATTGAGTACTAGAAGGCAATCCTATTCTATTGACAAACAGTAGAGTTGAGCTGATTGTTCGATATACCGGCAATTCCACGGGGTAAGCCCAGGTGGTTTCTTTGGATTTGTGGGGGATGGATAGAAGACGATTCCACTCAAGATCGATAGGGAGAAAGAATATTAGGCTACGTATATTCAGCTATATTATTTAAGGAGATAGAAGAAATAAACATAGACAACTTATAAATACAATGTGTCCGTAAAATTTTTGTTTAATTGTCTGATTTTTGTTCAATTATCTTCCTATAAGTACAGGTCCCCGTAGAATGATTCAACGAACACATAGAGCTTAGTTTTTAGGTCAAAACATAGTAGACAATATGTCAAACACTATTGCAAATATCATTGAAATACCGGGGGGGGCAAAAAGTCCATATAAAATTTAAAAATTCATAAAAACCGGAAAAATAACCAAAATAAAAAATTTTTGCAGGGTTAGCATCGCTAGGTCATGGGATTTTTTGTTGAGACAGGAAAAAAAAAACTAAAAAAAAAACAGCCGACATGTGGCGCTGACCTACACAAGTCAAGGAAAAGATACGCAAATAACGAAAAGAATGCTTCTAAATCGTTTATTACAGCAGCAGGTGTTCCACGTGACCCCCACCACAGGGGATAAGGCATTGCAGGCTAGTCACAAATCCAGCAACAGCAGAGTGCAGCAGGTCGGGATGTATACATGACATCTCTCGGCGGATCGCGGAACAACGGTGAACTGGTTGTGGATTAGGAGACAACATTCTTATAACCGTCTCTTTTGCATATTTCCACAGCATTCGCTCGTACCAGCGCCACCTGTCGGCTATTTTTTGAGTTTTTTTTCCTGCCTTAAAAAAAATCCCGTGACCTAGCGATGCTAACTCTGTAAACCTTTTTTTATTTTGGTTATTTTTCCGGTTTTTATGAATTTTTAAAGTTTCTACGGACTTTTTGCCCACCCGGTATATTGAAAACTTTTTAAATGATTCTCTTTCTTGTTCACAAAAGTAACTGAAAAATGAGTTATCTGGAAACTGCATTACAAGGTTCTACTTTCGGTCTTTTAACATCACTTTCCGTTTATTCAATGGGCCATGAATTCTCGTCCAATGATCGTACGAATCAAAGAAAGGTAGTTTTAGTATCCTAAAAGATTGGTTTTTGAAATAGAGCAATAAAAATATTTCGATTTTGCACCCATTTCAACGTAGACAGATATCATAAAAAGAAAAACTTGGGAGACTAACCCAAAGTCGCCAGTAATGGGTTAAAGGCTTAGTGATGAACGAAGTTCTTAGAGGTTGCAATACAATAGGTCGCGATGATTCAGAACGATCAAGACCTATAAAGAACCCTTTGTGATGAGTTGCATCGATTCACAGTCGAGAGAGATGGAGATCAGATTGTAAACTGGAATGTGTCTGATTTTCAAACCCTAACGGTATTTAATTGGACGTCATGACCAATAAATTACTTCAGGAACGATATTCCAATGTATGCGATATAAAATCAATAGAATGGATACCTTTCAGGACAGAATAAGGAGGAGATTCAACGTATTAAAGAATTTAATTTGCTTTTTAGGTATTGAGGAACTCTTAGATAAAATTGTTAGTTAAAAAAGAAAGACTAACAGACGACACGTCGTCAATTAGAGCTGAAATTAAGGCGATAAAGAGGACCACTGAGGATGCGGAAAGCAATGGAATGGATGCAATTTAGACAAATGCGCACTCGGAGAGTGATTTACATATTAAAAGGAAAATGATAGATTATATCGAGAAATCTCTTAGCGAAGAAAACATGACGGTTACATTTCATTGGGTAAAATCCCACATTAAAAGCCATTATATATATATATATATATATATATATGTGTGTGTGTGTGTATGTATATATATATATATATATATATATATATATATATATATATATGTATATATACACTGCTGGCCACTGTAAATGCAACACCCTGAAGGAAACATGCAAATAACATGAAATTTACAACATGCATTAGCGGAGGTGAGATATTCAAATAATTAGAATTTCAGCGCAGACGCACATCACGCGTGCCTGTGGCGCCACTTCAAAGCGCTATTTAAGGCTTGGAGATTTCGACGATTTCAAGTTCGGCAATTGTGTTTTTCTTGTGGTTTTTTCAAAAAAACGATCAATTATGCCTCGTCGAAAAGAGCGATCATCTTTTGATCAAGTATCCGAGTTCGACAGAGGAAGGATAGTGGCCTACCGAGATTGTGAATTATCTTTCAGGGAAATCGGTAGTCGTGTTGGACGAAACCAAACAACTGTAATGCGGATATGTGATCGTTGGATGCAGGAGGGTACGACGGACCGGCGTGTTCGATCGCATCCACCTCAGCGCACCACTTCACGTGATGACAGGCAAATTGTGCGCATGGCAGTGACGGATCGCTCAGTCACATCACGAACCATAGCACAGCACATGAAGTCTGTAACGCATCATCCAGTGTCTGCGCGTACTATTCGACGCCGTTTACAGCAGAGTGGTCTGTCCGCAAGACGTCCATTGCTTTGTATACCCTTGACGCAGAACCACAGACGTCTCCGCCGCCAATGGTGCGATGACAGAAGAATGTGGACGGCAGAATGGAATGAAATTGTCTTTACTGACGAGTCACGCTTCTGTCTGCAACACCACGATGGTCGCATTCGAGTCTGGAGACACCGTGAAGAGAGGATGCTGAACAGCTGCGTTATGCACCTCCACACTGGTCCTGCACCGAGTATTATGGTATGGGGCGGTATTGTATATCACTCTCGCACACCTCTAGTACGCATTGACGGTACTTTAAACAGCCAGCGCTACATCTCCGAGGTGTTGGAGCCAGTTGTCCTTCCTTACCTTCAGGTCTTGCCCACAGCCATATTTCAACAGGATAATGCGCGACCACACGTGGCACGCATTGTCCAACGGTTCTTCGTCAATCGCCAGATTGAATTGCTTCCCTGGCCGCCTCGCTCTCCGGATCTTTCGCCGATAGAAAACATGTGGTCCATGGTTGCTCTACGATTGACCCAGATTCCATCCCCAGCTGCCACAGCAGATCAACTTTGGCAACGTGTGGAAGCTGCTTGGTCTGCTGTACCCCAAGAACTCATCCAAAGTCTCTTTGAATCAGTGCCGAGGCGTGTGGCAGCGGTGATCTCCAACAATGGCGGCTACTCTGGCTACAGATTTTGCCAGGAACCACACTTCACAGAATCTATAAATTTAATCATTTGATACTTGGTCAACATGTTATCTACAAAATAAATTTTGTTGTGATATCTCTTGTCTTTCTTGGTGTTGCAATTTGGGTGGCCAGCAGTGTATATATATATATATATATATATATATATATATATATATATATATATATATATATGTGTGTGTGTGTGTGTATATATATGTATATATATATATATGTGTGTGTGTGTGTGTGTGTGTGTTTGTGTGTGTGTGTGTGATGCTCTGTACATCACGCCGTGGAGGAGATGTGTAGAACTTGTAGGAGGTGTAGTCGGCACGAAGGTGTGATGCAGTCGAAGTGTAGATCCAGGGAAGCACTTACGAACTTTAGGCAAGAAACGCACACATGGTGCCATTGATGAAATACACAAATTCCAAGACGTGCTTTATTTATCAGAAGGCATTACTTGCAGTGGCCACATAACTTAGCCTGACGGGGAGCGGATTACATTACAAGACAGGAGAGGACAGCAGGTCCGACAGCAACGAGAGTTAGACACGCAGAAAGAGAAGTCTTCTGTTCATGCAATATTAAATGGGTGTTTTGCGATATTGACGACAGAGGGCCTAAACTGCTTAATATTTTAATTGGGCGTCTTTACATTCGTGGAGTTCACGTTTCCACTTAAGTTCTCCCGGGGACTTTACTGCTAGATCCCGCGCTTGTTAGAACCGTGAACTATTGACCTGGGTGCAGGATAAGTGGCCATAAAGTTCTAGTAAAGTGTGGTTTTGACGTTACAGAACCCATAAATCCAGAGTGGTTCGAGGGCTCTTCAAGAATTTTGACATTACACTGACATTCGGAATCTCATAAACTTCCTACACTCATATCTGGGGATGTTATTGAGTTCAGCTACTTCACATGCCTGTATAATGATCAGCAGGGCTACGATAAATTATCTTACTTTACTTTTAGGTTGCAATTTTAGAAAAGGGGTCATGCTTTATTATCAGGATAATTTTAAATACACTTTAGATATATAATGGTGGGCCGTTATTATCACACACACACACACACATATATATATATATATATATGAGTTTGCGTTGACAACACCAGTGGACTAAACTGAAAATTCAACTGTCATTCCTCCCTACTCCGGCACGAAGGACGTTACGCGCGAACATTATTATCGACTGAGCGGATATGTTCCGCAAGCTTCCGATTTTTAGTCAAATAACTCTTTTGATGCTTTTTGTTTTTTTTAAAATTTCATCTAAATGTTCTTAAATGCTAGTCCTGTTCTGTAAACATCGTCTCGTTTCATTAAATATTTAAAATGATTAACGTCTAAATTCACTTCTAAAGGATGGAGTGCTAACTCCATCCCACACATATATATATATATATACACTATCTACCAATAAGTATTTGGAACATGCGATAAAAAAGAAAAAAGAAATTTATTCATATTGAAAACCAGCCGCAACCCTCCGGGGTATGCTTTCCACAAGTCCTTGTAAGACGGATAGTGGTATTTTCTTCTACTCGGTTTGGAGAAGACATGTAAGTTCCTTAACCAATATTGGACGGAACCCCTTAATTCGGCGATTCACATCGTCTCAGAGGTTCTCGGTAGGGTTCAGGTCTGGGATCTGGGCAGGCCAGTCCATTCGGTCAACCCCATTGTCACCATACCAATCCATGGTGGACCTCGCAACATGACAGTTCACGTTGTCGTCCTGGGAGCAACATGAGTCCAATCCGTAAAACTGCCACAACGTAGGAAGCACGCTGTCATCCAAAATAGTGAAGTAGGCGTCGGCGTTGAGCTTACCATGAATTGGGACCAAATGGTCCCTGTCCATACCAGGAGAAACACCCCCAAATCATATTTCCACCTCCTCCGAAAGGGAATATATATATATATATATATATATATATATATATATATATATATATATATATATATATATATATATATATATATATATATATATATATATACATATGTATGTATATATATATATGTATATATATATATATATGTATATATATATATGTGTATATATATATATGTATATATATATATATGTATATATATATATATGTATATATATATGTATATATATATACATATATATATATATATATATATATATATATATATATATATGTATGTATGTATGTATGTATGTCGTGGGGTACGACATATAAAAAAAAAAAGAAAATAGAAAAGGTGCAGATAAACCAATTAACAAACGGGACGGAAAATGGAATAGTAAAATGGCGCCAGACGATACGAGAAGAATGTCGTGGGGATACGATATGTTAGGAGTTCAAAAAGGGCAGACAACCCAATTAAAGCGGAAGTCGGCGGTGCTATGAGAAAATTGGAATGGCAATTGATCAGACAAAAGAACCGGATGAAGAGAAGAAATTGAAAGGAAACAATTAAGAGTCGAAACAGCGAGGGGAGACATCGAGATGAAAAGGGAATTGTTGACAAAGAGAAGAGGACCCCACACATAGGAGATGTTCTGGGAAAACACATTTCCTAGAAAAATAGGAATGAGTCGAAGACGGGATTGTTCGAGTATAAAACGCCCCTCACTCTAAATGGTTAAAGAAATGATTAGGGGAGGAACAAGTTAACGAATCAAAGTGGAAGTATAAAGAAAAAGGTTGAACATGAGAGACGAATGAAAATGTAAAAGGCGGGGCGTTGAGAATATAATAAAAAATAGAGAGAGTGAGAAAAAAAGGACATATCATATTGATGGTGACTCTGAGACTTGGCACCCAAAATAGAGAGTTGTAGCCTCGTAAGCGAGTAGATAAAAAGAGAATATATGGGAGATTGCGCCCCGACGTAGCGCATCGCTGTAAGCCGGCAACTCAACGATGAAAGGAGCATCAAGGAGCAGCGGAGCCGACATAGATTGCCTGAACCCCGCAAGCTAGCAATGAGATGATAAGAGGTGAGACTCGTAACCACGACGGAGTGCCTAACCCCCACAAGCAAAGGATGGAGAACTGATCCGGCCGTTAAAGTCTGCCTATTCCTACGTTATTGAGCGAGTCCGAATAGAGACCCCAATAGATGCACCTGAATATGCCAGCCAAAGTCCACTTCTGCAGTCTGCAAAAATGGAGGTAACCTTTTATTAACTACTGCCAAATATTCGTGAGTTACCCGAGTCTTATATGATAGGCGAAAGTTAAGGAATAATATAGATATATTGCGTACTGAAATGATATTAATTTAAATAAATGAAATAATATAGGCAAATAATACTTTGATATAATGAGAATGTCTGTAAGTTCATAATTAATAAGAATATAATTGAATGTATACTAATATTTGTATTGTGTGAATAAATTAATGTATTGTTTAAAAGAAATCCTACAACAATGTACATATATATATATATATATATATATATATATATATATATATATATATATATATATATATATATATATATATATATGTATATATATATATATGTGTATATATATATATATGTATATATATATATATATATATGTGTATATATATATATATGTATATATATATATATATGTATATATATATGTGTGTGTGTGTGTGTAAGTAAAATCAAGGTTCTCCATCCAAATAGGGCAGAAAAGATGGGGAAACTACGAAGAGCCTTGCAATAACTTCCCAGAGGTTAGACACGAAATAATCTATGGGGATTTCAGTGGCATTCAGTGGCACGATCCGAGCACCCTCTCTGCCAAAAAAATAGGGAAAAATATAGAACCTCAGTTAATGAACTATAAAAAATTACGAGTAAAAATATATTGTATTAGAGTGAATGAAGTTTTTTCCATTCTTTAACATGTTTCTAAGGTTTTTGGTGCAATAATTCATATAACAGAAGTCATCGGAAATTCCCGACAATATTAATAAAAATCAAGATTTTAAAAACAGGGAAAGCTCCCTTTTATACCCTGGCAGCGTTTAGGGGCATTTTTCGAAAAATTCGCACATTTGCACTTTTATAATAATATACGCAATTACGTAGAATAATCCCATTGTAGCAAAGTCTGGATGGTGCATGGAGCTTCTAAACAATTTCGTGGCAAATGCAGTAAACAATGTCCGAGTGGTTTCTGTTAATTTAATCCGAGTGGTTCGTGATTAAATAAACAGACCAGATTATTACTAAAAAATTACAATTTAATATTGAACTATAATTACAAGATAAAAAGAACTTTTTACTTACCATGTTTTTAAATTTTCTGTTGAATCCTATAAACTTGAAAATTCTATGTATTAATAAATACTTTTTAAAAATTTTTTTTGATGAATTATCCCATCAATTTGAAAGAAAATGAAGTTAATTGGAAGTTAACTCGCGTTTAACTCTTCATTCCCGTCCCGGCTTATAGATGGCTGTACCAGTCTACAAAATAAAATTAACTGAAAATGAATTCAATCCTGCTTAAAGATGGCTAAATGTATCAAAAGAATGCATTGTCATCGTATTCTGAGCCATTCTAAAAGTTTCAAATGTCTAGCTAGTCGGGAAGTTAGTTAAAATTAATGAAAGATTTGTACTGTACAAACACACAAACAAACAAACAAACAAACAAACAAGCAAGTTAATAAAAGCATGGTAAAAAAAGGGAGTCGTTATGTTCCCATCAATTCTCGCGTTCTGGCTGAAGGCGGACAGGCCCGGTGGAGCTCTCGCGGGGCACTCTACCTCCCGCACGCACTAATGCGTCAATCCCTTAATGGTCGCATTCGAAAAGCGAATTCGTGGCTTGTCAGACGGCCCGTGACGTGATGGGTTATTTCATCAGTGATGCGGAATTCGAGATTATTTCAATTTTGCGGGGAGATTGTAATGGAGATTCTTTAATGGGGTGCGTAAAGAATACCGCGGGATTTTTAAGAGTCGACATTCATTTTTCGCTTCGGCGACATCATTGGTTGATTTTTACACTTTCAAAATCACTCGGTTTTTTCCTTTTGCTGCCATCTCGTTAGATCCAGAAGAAATGTAAAGAAGCTTTGGTTATTTATTTCTTTATTAATAAAAAACCTTACATAAGTGTCATTTTTAACGGAAACATTTTGAATGGAAATAAATTAAATGCTTACATGTTATTAAACTTGTCACTATAATTTGTTTTCTAAGAATTATTAAAAATGATATATACTTATTTATTGGGGCTAAATGATATATATATATATATATATATATATATATATATATATATATTATATAATGGTTGTGACGTCAGTCTTCTTGCGGTCTCCTTAACTTAACTTCCACTTTGTCTGGCGCCGGGCTTGGTGTTCTATGATAAAGCCACTGTTTATTCACTTCCTCTGTTTTTTATAGATTGTACGTTGTCTAAGTATGTTTATTGCTCAGATCATACTTATTAGAAACAATCCATTGGTTTTTAGACAGTATCGGTACCGCTGATGAAAAGATGCTGTCAAAAACCTATTTTTCGCTTATCTTTTCATGTTTTTAGTTCCTGGATGTAATGGTTTTGAGCAT
>CAJRAI020000146.1:35000-42636 GCA_907164885.2 Dolomedes plantarius
ACAAGTTAATATGTAAATCTTGTTCATCATGATATGACAGACCAGTATGTTAAGTTTGTAAACGACCTTTTGGGACACCCTGTATATATACAAGTACACACACACATATATATGTATTCATATCTACAAAATTTTCATGAACGCGATTCAGAACTGGCCTCAAACTCTGCGGTAACGTCTCATTAAATCCCGGGTGACGAAAGATGACTGAAATTCTGTCAACCACCCAGACTGCGTCATTGTCTCCACTAACAAATCACCAGTTTGGCTATTATACGGACATTTATCGTAACGATACATAGTTAATCTTTGCAGCGGTCTCCGTAGATCGTTTCTCATTTCGATTCATATCTAAAATTAGTAAGCGTGGAAATGGGTCGCGTGCGGACTCATTTAAGCCTGTATGGATACACTTTAGGGAAGAGTTGGAATAGTTAGTGGAATAACGCGTATGTCCCATTCATCACCGGTATATATATATATATATATATATATATATATATATATATATATATATATATATATATATATATATATATATATATATATATATATATATATATATATGTATATATATATATATATATATATATATATATATATATATATATATAAATATATAAATGTGTGTGTGTTTGTTTATATGTATATGTGTATATATATGCATATATTATATGTATATACATATACACATTTATACACACACACACACACACAAACATATATATATATTATATAATAAGACAAAATAGGGCAGTTGGGAGGGGTGGCTGCCAAATAGGGGGGGGTGTAATCAACATCACTCAGGGTAAACAAACTTACATAGTAATTACGTAACACACACAACGTCCCCTTCCGTTACCTTCAGAAAATCTCTCCCATTACGAATCAGAAATACTTCCACTCCTAATTAGAAAGTTCCCGCTGAAATTTAGTCTTCATTTCCGAGAATAATTTCTCGAGCGTGCAAATAGAAAATGTGAACGTAATTGGATAACCTATTACAAAAGCACGTAGTAGCCATTTTAATGGCTCCGTTTCACCCTATGATGAAGAAGTAATTATCCTTTTAAAAAATAATTCAAACACATAAAAAATACTTAAAAATGCGTGAATTTTATGCAGTTCTAGCATTTGTATACTGAGGAAAAACGTTGTTGTTTTTTTACGAAAAATATGTTTTGCAATAATTCTTTTCTGAAAAATATACGTTTTGAAAAAAACAGTTTATATTTATTCAGTGAAAACGTGTTGAAAATTTCAGCGAAAATTCAGTGAAAAAGTGTTCACTTTGTTTCCATGAATATCTTGTTGAAAATTATTATCATATGGGTTACTGTTATAGTACTAATTATCATTATTTGCAGTAAATTATTATTCGAATATGGGGTGATTAAAATCTTTCAATATATATATATATATATATATATATATATATATATATATGTCACGGCCCTATTCGCCGCGCACCCTTTAAAACACTAATTACTCTAAATGCAGTCATAAAACAGTAGGCCAGTGGAATAACTAATACTTAATTAACATTTAAACACCTTTATTAATTAACATTAATCGAATACCCAATTAACCCAGCTAAATCGCCATTTTCAACATCTCCCAGCTCACGCGACAGACGCACGTCCTGACTCTATCAAAGATTTCCCTAAACTGGGTAATTTCTTTCTCTTCGGTTATATAAGGCGTAGGCTATCATCTAGAGCCCCTTGTCGAACATCCGATGTAAGACAACGCACGCGAGCAATTCGATGACCCTGAACTCTCCGCTGCGAAAAACACTATACTTCCTGAATCGGAAAACATACTAGGACTTTAATAGAAAATTACCGTTTAACGCTCATTACTATAATTAAATATAGCCTACGTTCTATCATCACACACACACACATACACATACACTGCTGGCCACTGTAAATGCAACACCCTGAAGGAAACATGCAAATAACATGAAATTTATAACATGCATTAGCGGAGGTGAGATATGCAAATGATTAGAATTTCAGCGCAGACGCACATCACGCGGGCCTGTGGCACCACTTCAAAGCGCTATTTAAGGCTTGGAGATTTCGACGATTTCAAGTTCGGTAATTGTGTTTTTCTTGTGGTTTTTTCAAAAAAACGATCAATTATGCCTCGTCGAAAAGAGCGATCATCTTTTGATCAAGTATCCGTGTTCGACAGAGGAAGCATAGTGGCCTACCGAGATTGTGAATTATCTTTCAGGGAAATCGGTAGTCGTGTTGGACGAAACCAAACAACTGTAATGCGGATATGTGATCGTTGGATGCAGGAGAGTACGACGGACCGGCGTGTTCGATCGCATCCACCTCAGCGCACCACTTCACGTGATGACAGGCAAATTGTGCGCATGGCAGTGACGGATCGCTCAATCACATCACGAACCATAGCACAGCACATGCAGTCTGTAACGCATCATCCAGTGTCTGCGCGTACCATTCGACGCCGTTTACAGCAGAGTGGTCTGTGCGCAAGACGCCCATTGCTTTGTCTACCCTTCAGGCAGAACCACAGACGTCTCCGCCGCCAATGGTGCGATTGCAGAAGGATGTGGACAGCAGAATGGAATGAAATTGTCTTTACTGACGAGTCACGCTTCTGTCTGCAACACCACGATGGTCGCATTCGAGTCTGGAGACACCGTGAAGAGAGGATGCTGAACAGCTGCGTTATGAAGCGCCACACTGGTCCTGCACCGGGTATTATGTTATGGGGCGGTATTGGATATCACTCTCGCACACCTCTAGTACGCATTGCCGGTACTTTAAACAGCCAGCGCTACATCTCCGAGGTGTTGGAGCCAGTTGTCCTTCCTTACCTTCAGGGCTTGCCCACAGCCATATTTCAACATGATAATGCGCGACCACACGTGGCACGCATTGTCCAACGGTTCTTCGTCAATCGCCAGATTGAATTGCTTCCCTGGCCGCCTCGCTCTCCGGATCTTTCGCCGATAGAAAAATTGTGGTCCATGGTTGCTCTACGATTGACCCAGATTCCATCCCCAGCTGCCACAACAGATCAACTTTGGCAACGTGTGGAAGCTGCTCGGTCTGCTGTACCCCAAGAATTCATCCAAAGTCTCTTTGAATCAATGCTTAGGCGTGTGGCATCGGTGATCTCCAACAATGGCGGCTACTCTGGCTACTGATTTTGGTAGGAACCACACTTCACAGAAGTCTATAAATTTAATCATTTGATACTTGATTAATATGTTATCTACAAAATAAATTTTGTTGTGATATCTCTTTTCTTTCTTGGTGTTGCAATTTGGATGGCCAGCAGTGTATATATATATATATATATATATATATATATATATATATATATATATATATATATTTGCTATCTGTCTGCTTTTGGGAAGGACATGGAATGTAAAGTATTTCAATTTTTGTTCTGTTATATTTGCCTCTTGGATCACTAAAATATCGATGTTTTCCTCCACTATGACCTTCTATACCTCTAAGAATTTTGCACTTGACAATCCGCCTGCATTCCACTGGAGTACAGAAAAGCAAAAGTTCCTCATATCTTCGCGGTGAGCTTGCAGCCAGAGTTGTTACTCCATTAACACCACCCAGGAGGCACGAAAAACATCCCTGAGATCATCTACAACAAAATCTCTTTAAAACTTAAGACAGAGCAGAACTTGCTATCTAAAGGGAAACGTTGGGAAGAGATCCAGGACAGCTGGAAAGACTATAGTCATAAATCCCGTACAGAAGCAGTGGCACTTTTCAGACTGAAAACAGGCCACGACTGTTTAGCAGAACATTTAAACCGAATTGGCATCCTAACCAAAAGTGAATGTCAGTTGTGCAGGGCTAGGGATGCGACATCGATGTCGATGTTTTCAAAACATCGATGTTTTGATAAAAACATCGATGTTTTAAACATCGATTTATTGAAGCCGATGTTTTTTTAACATCGATGTTTTGTGCTCGATGTTTTACGTGGTCTCGATGTTTTCTTTTTTTAATGAAAAAGTACCATAAATAAAAAATATTTACCACGTAGCATAATTTTCACACTCAGTAAATGTAAGTCTGAGTTCTGAAAAGGACGAATACAAAAGAGAGAACGATTCCTTAGCAAACAGACGAATGGCAATCAACAACCAATGAACCTATCAGAGCGCTTGGAATGTTCCTGAAACTCCAGAACCTTCCACAGGGTTTTATTTTACAAATAGTATATACACGAGAGCAGCCATTTAACTTTTTGTTTTGTTCTGGTTTTATATAAGTTGACGTTAATATTATTAGTACGATGCCTCCCAAAAGTACCGTTTGGAAATATTTTGCAAAACCTCTGACAAATTGGCGAAATGCAATATTTGCCTGAAGTCCCTCAAAACTTCTAGCAATACCACGAATTTATCTGGACATCTGAAGGCAAAACATGGCGATATTTACAACGAGAATTTTGAGTCATCAATGTAGCCCAAGGCACAAACAACCAAGTTTTTGTCATTTGTGTCAGCCCAATCACAGAGTAAAATTAAATCCCCCTTTCTCCCCCAGGACTAACCGAAGTAACATTAATGTTAGAGATTACTAAACCAGTTTTAAAAAATGGATGTTCTAAAACATCGATGTTTAAAAACATCGATGGTTTTCGGGCGATGTTTTATTAGTATCGATGTTTTAATATTGAATATCGATGTTTTGTTATCGATGTCGCATCCCTATGCAGGGCTGGCAATATGAATGCAGATCATTTACTTACATG
Organism: Dolomedes plantarius; assembly: GCA_907164885.2. Lineage (NCBI taxonomy): Eukaryota > Metazoa > Arthropoda > Arachnida > Araneae > Dolomedidae > Dolomedes > Dolomedes plantarius. Next base: position 39,771 of record CAJRAI020000146.1, read on the forward strand.
CCCAGGACTTGATCCGGAAGCCCAAAAAAGTGAGAACTTTACCAAATTATACTGGGACGCTAGAGATATGATGAACTTTCTGTGAACTTTTAACACCTTTTATCTGACTTTGTTCACTGTTGTGCTTTATGCATCTGTTCAATGCTTAGTTCTTTGCTGTTTGTGTTGCCTGTAAATATGGATTAATTTTCCAAATAAAGCCATAGGTAAATATATATATATATATATATATATATATATATATATATATATATATATATATATATATATATATATATATATATATATATATATATATATATATATATATATAATATATATATTTGCACCGAAATGTTTCCGAACGAACAGTCCCTCGGAAATATAAACCGGTGATACTGAATCGTTAAAATTGTTACCGCAGGACGTAAAAAACATCACACAGTTTCGCTGGAGGGATTTCCGCTCCGAAATGGTTTGTCTTAAATTGCTCCGGTAGGGAAACAGCTTTTCCCTCTCCGAAAGTCTTTTTTTTTTACCACACTCGTTTATCCCTGATCGATTCCTGTTTGTTCCAAAAAATGGAATTTCTGATATTCTATTTGTTTGAAAATACAGGGCTTTTTCCCCCCACCCCAAATATTTATTGTATATAAACCACCGTGTATCATTTATCTGAATCAATTTCACATGTGGCCTTTCATAAGTGTGTGATTTTTCAGCGATTTTCGATAAAAATCTAAACCAGTTTAATCTAAACCAGTTTAAATCCAAACCAGTTACGTAAACGTCTTCTTTAGTAAATCTAATAGTTTCCTTGACTTTTGCAAAATTGTTCCTTCAATTGAATCCTTTACACGTACCGTAGTTTCTTTATATCTTTAAGGACTGGAAATTAATTTATAGTATCTGAGCTCCCAAACTTTAGCCCAGAAATAATGTTATCACTTGTTAAGGTGACAATGGACCATGAAAAACTCTTTTTTATTTATTAACCAGTTGCTGTGAAATTTTGTATACTTATACAGTGTTTTTTAGAGATGGATTCTAAATTTAAAAAAAAAATCAGAAAGTAATTAATTACGATATTAATTAAAATCAGTTTGTTAATTACTCAATTTAAAATTGCTCCATGCGCATTAATTTTTGTCTCAGATATCTAATTTTCTCTCTTAAGCTAGCTTTATATAGTTATAATAAAAGTTAGCAGCAATATTGGATTTACAGTCCTATTTATAAAAACTAGAAAAGAAATCGATAAAAATAGGTCATTTTATGCAAAATTTTATCAAAAAATTATTTTTATTGTAAACATTTTAAGTTGTTTTAAAATAGTATAATGAATTGATTACTAAGTTTTATTCTAACATATATAAATAATCATTTCATGAAATTTTATGAAAATTCAAGAAAAATTATGACGCATGGAACATTTTGAACTTACCGAAACGACATGAAAACTTGTTTTGACAAAATGGCGTTTTGACAAAATGGAATTTAAAGTTTTAATTTGACTAACATTTCCATTGTTTGCGTTTGAAAAAAATACTTATAATTCGGTTAATAATGATCGGATCAACATACTTTTTTAAAATTTAAAGCTGATGAGTTGCAGAATCATTTTTTGAAAGAAAAAAAAATCATTTTCGGGACATATTTTTGTCAGTCTGAAGGTCCATTGTTGCCTTAATATAAACAGTGCTTTTATGCATATATATATATATATATATATATATATGTGTGTGTGTGTGTGCAGATACCTTAAGCGTCGCCAAGTTTATCGCCAAACTCCCCTCATTTCTAAGAATGCACCGCCAAATTTCTACACCCACTTTTTAGATCTGGACCGTCGAAAAAGCTGATACTGTATTGCCAAAGTCTATATTAAACATAATATTTAAATCTATATTAAAACAAATAATTCCATGTTTATCGCCAAATTTATCATTAAATTCCTTTTAGTTGTAAGATTACTTGACATAATCCCTACACCTCCTTTTTTTAGGTCTGGTCGTCCAAAGAGATGTGTCCCAGAGTCAACATTAAACGCAACACTCAAACCCGTGCTAATGAAAATAATACTTTCCAAGTATCAAGTTTATCGCCAAGTTTATCGCCAAATTCCCCCCCCCCCCAATTATAAGACTTCACCGAATGTCCTACATGCCCCTTTCACGTCTGGACCGTCCAAAGAGATGCGTAGCCAAAGTCCACATTAAACGTGATATTTAAACCAATATTAATGCAAGCAATACTTTCCATGTACCCGTCCTAAACAACTGTCTCGGCGTTCCGAATAGAATTTTTAACGAATCCGTACCGAAAATACACGCACCTCCAACTCTTTCGGACCAAAAATCCCAGACGCCAGCCCTTTCTTATTCCGAAAAATGCTTATCAGGTATATAACGCAATAAATATTCTATCCTCCCCGCCTCTCAGACGCATTTCATATTCTCCGAGCATTCTTCGGAACCATTCCGTTCGAAATGAAAATATTTCAGCGACCTACGCGATGTGCCCGGATTGTTTGTCGGCATACTTTGCGAGCGGAATTTGACGCGGAGAGGGCAGACTGTGGGTTATATTTGGATGCCCTCCATTTTTGCAATCACCGCAGACAACCCGGAATAAGCAGATTTTTTACTTTTGGTCGTGATTGCTCGAAGGGGAATAGAAATAGAACTTTGCGAGAGTATGAAATAGGCAGAACTTATAATATCTACTATAACTGCGCTGTGTATGTATGCTGTCATGCACCTCAACCCTCTAAAGCGTTTGAGACGTATTTTTCCATTACATTCTTTCAAATTGAAAAGTGTTTGGTACGGCAGCGCATTTAACTGGAATGCATTGAGTGCATCTTATAGTGAAAAAAGAACTAGAT
>CAJRAI020000147.1:2500-19870 GCA_907164885.2 Dolomedes plantarius
CTCATTAGGGTCTCCATCTCAGTATTAGAATCTATAAAAGTATCAAACATTGTAGATGTGAAAATTATCTCTAAAATAGTATCATATGCATGACATTTATATTCTCAAACTGTAAATAGTAATAAATGATATGTATTTAATACAATATGAACAAAAGCTAAATTATGTGTTTAAATATAAAACACTGTAAACAAATTTAAAATACTTCTTAAAAACATTAAATTTAGATTAAAAATTGTTTATGTGTATTAAAAATATTTTTGTTGTGAGATGTTTGGTGATTTAAAAAAAAGAGTACATATTTATATCTCACCTGTATTGTTTGTTCTAAAAAGAACTAATAATCTTTGGTGGATTTTAATACAGTTTGAAGGATAAACAATTAAATTATCTTAATCTAAATAATACAAATATGTTTGGAATGGAATAAGGACATTCCAATGGCATAAATATTTTTCTCGACTTTTTTAATAGCACATTAAAGAAACTACATTAATTTAGAAGTTTTAAGTTTTTCACATTTTATTTTACAAACGAGAATAGCAGCTTTCCAAAAATTCTATGCTTCATTTTTAAAGTAATATATTAAATCTAAGCTTTCACTTTAAAAGGTGTTGCAAATTTTTTTGTCACTAGTAAAGTGGTACACATCTGTGCATTTCTTCTATTTTTTAAATTCATTTTATTTTACCTGAATGTCTCTTTGCGATAAATCTGATATTATGCAGGACAAGTAAAAATATTGCTGTAGAGATAATTATTGTTGTATAGGAAGACATAATACGTTAACATAATGTAAATAAATACTGTATCTTAAAGAATAAAACATACCTACCTAAATTCAGTGAAACTTCCATAATATTGTGATTAAGTGGAACTTCTACAGTATTGGGATTAAGTGGAACTTCCATAATATTGGGATTAAGTGGAACTTCCATAATATTATGCGAGTCCACATCTTTATTCGGAAGACAGAAGTTGGAGTATGTTCTGAAACCAAATTCATAATATTAAAAAAAATCACATAGTATTTTTATGGATATATATTTTTTAAACTGCAGTATACGCATATTTAGAAGCATTTTTTCTTTCATATTTCTTAAATGCTTGAAACATTTTAATTACAACAATAATTAGAAAAAAAAATTTTTAAGGTGACTGTCTACATTGAAAATGTCATTTTTTGACTATTTTGGTCAATTTTATTTCTTGCAAGAATCATGTAATTCAATCTTTTATCTTTTCAAAACTGTTTTGATTTTCATTATATATCAATTAGAAGCAGAGATATAGCTATTCTAAAAAACATCATTTGCTACAAAATTGAAGGGACAAACAATTTTAAATGCTTTTTCTGTTTTATGTTTTTTAGCACAAATCTCTCCCGTTATCATTATATCTCACATAATAATGCATATAATTTGATAAAATTTTCAGGAAATGTTTTAGATGTAATTGTTAATGAAATGACTTACAATAATTGATGTATAACAAATAGTTTTTTTATTTCGGGTTCTTTTTATAAGGAAAGGAATGACAAATCGGGGGAAAATTTTCATATTGGAGCATAAAATTGTCTGTATTGTTTTTACATTCTAAAATTTCTCTTAGATTTTAGGTCATTTTGAAGATAACTGTCGTATGAATCATGTGTGAGAAGGAATTTAAAATAGTAGCATTAGAATTCTGTGTAGAGTAATAGGCATTTTAGCTAAATTTCATCAAAAATTACTTCAAATTGATCAATTTATAAAAAGTATGGTATTTACAGGTACGTTTTTGTTAATTTTTAATTGATACTTTACCATAAAAGACCAAAAAATCCTTAAAAAATTTATATTCTTTAAAAATTGGCTCCGAACTAGGCAGTCACCCTAATCATAATTTACAAAAAACATTTATTGCTTTCTTAATTGTTTGGAAATTAAAAGAATTGAAAAATATATTTAGTTTCATCTTTTAATAAAAGCTACATACTTCTTTTTTTCTTTTACATGGCCAGCTAAAAAAGATAGGGACTGTGTAAACACCCATTCCTTCTTTTTCCCTCCACTGCTCCCACTCGGCTTTATTCGTTTTTCTCTAACATACGAACTTCTCAGATTCTTCCATTTTTTTTTAACCTCAACAACTGAAAATAATAATGAAAAGTATATCATTTAAAAATAATATGAATGCACTTATCTTCAAGAATAGAGCCAATGTAATAGAAAAAAAACAAGCAAAACTTACCATCCAAATTTAAAACGGTGGCTATTTTTTTCCACGAATTTTCTTTCTTTTCGTTGTCCCTGAAGTCCGCTCTTGAGTAGTCGTAAATCCAGGGACATTCTCGGACAAAATTAATTAAAATTTCTTCCATCGTGATAATGCAATGCACTTGATATTTACAACTGAAAGGTTCGCTGGGACGCTATCTGCAAGTCAAAACAAACATGCACGTGTATCGGTTCGGTCAGCGAGCGAGAGCCACAATCTTTCTATTCTGATTGGCTGTCGAGCACGGCGGCAGAGACAAAAGTTGAACTTTCTCCAAGAGTTGAAACCGCGAAGACCGGATACGGAGACGAACCGAGGGAGTGAAAATTTGTTTGTAATACGCATGCGCAACAGCGAAGATACATGATTTTCGTGTCCGTCGCCGTTGGTGTGGAGTAAGCATTAGCGTCAGTTCCAGATCATTGGGCAAGGGTGCAGAATCTCTCAGCTGGCATGGGGTTGATCCTTGTGGCTGAGGGAATAGGCTCAAATCCGTGTAATCTGGTAATCAACTATTTTATCATGCAAGGGTCAACAGCAACATGGTTTCACCCTTGCTTTTAGTTTCGACTCATTTATTCTATATGTTTTCACGACAGTATATTTTCTTTTATATTACAAATAAATAATTATATCGCTAAAAATTTGTTAGTTCTTTCTGATGTTACAATTATAGATGCAATGATCTTGTTATAACCTTAATACATAATACCATATTTTCAAGTGCTACAATTTTTTACAACAGAAGATCGATAATAGATCGCTATATCATACACAATTGCTTATTTCTTATTATGTGAAAATGTGATGTAAACAAAGACGTATAGTTATTTTAAATATAGAAATATATGTTAAACATTCTATTCTTTTGTATGGTATTTTTCAAAACAGGAAGCGGGGCACAAAGCTTCATCACAAATTTTGCATGAATGGATAGAGATATTTTCTTATTCAGAAGAAATGTTTTCTTCCATTATTCTCTCTATTAATTTCAAACGGAAGTTCAGATTATTAAGATTCCCTCCATTTTTGTTTTGTAAAGAAGGAATGAATTCCGAACGGAAATATCTAATAGGTGCCTGACAATTTTTTATAATATTTTTTCTGTTATCATCGTTTTTCTTATATCCCATAATTTTCTGTTATCGTTTTTCTTATTTTGCCATAATTTTAAATAGATCCATCCATTCTGTCCACACCACCCATTGTATGGTTGCAATCCAGAACTGGTACGGGTTTTTTATAAGTTTTCCCATGTTTTGTTATATTTTGCATTTCTGTGGAATGGATCGTGCTTAAAATGGCGACAGATCTTTTATCATGCAACTTCATTATCAAAGTTTTCCCCCGTTGATAAGCAATCAGCTCACCCTTTTGATTGATTTGCAGTGCAATAGCGAATTAATAACAATTTTGGAACAACATCCAAAATTAATTTTATAATATTTATATTGCAGCCGAAAAATTTTGTTGATGAATGAATATTCATGCTTAACTTATGACTTGCCAATTTTCATGCAGAAAACCAAATTTTTTGAAATATCAGAATTAAAAATTTAGTATTTTCTCGCAACACACATATTGGATTTGAGTTCAATTGAATGCACTATTTAGACGCTATTGCACATACGTACATACACAAGTTTATAGTTAAATACACAATTTTACAAATCAGTTTTGTTTTAATCATATTCTTTTTGTGTCTATGAAAATACATCTTTTTTTTAACTGCAATTTTAAGATTATATCGGTCATATCAATGTCCTAGTTAAATGCTGTAATAAAGAAATTCCGATAATTTGGTTGTTTAGAGAGCTTAGGTCAATTTTTGGTACTCGAAGACTAATTTGACCGGGACTTACTGCTTAATGTCGATACAGATGAATACAAACATTCATATAGAAAAGGGACTCGAACCTGCGAACTCCAGCACCGTAAGGTTCACCCGGAAAATTATGCTTTCATTAATTTGCTTCCGACCACTATCAAAAATCAATGAAATTTTAAGGAAACAGCTACGGGGTCCGAAAATCCTCTCGCTGGGAAGTCGGCTACGCAAGAGAGGGGTACGAAATTAGGAGAAAATTCCTATCTCATGAGGATGATCAAAATTGTGGAGATAACCTCGAATGTGACGCTCTAAACGCCTTACACCTGATAATTTGGGTAGGTAGTTCATCGTGAGTTAAAAAAAAAGAAAAGAAACACCTAAGAATTTCTCACCAACCCATTAATTTACAGATTAAAACAAGATGTTAGAAGACCGAGATGAAGAACTAAACAATATTTTGTTACACGAGGATTAATTAGATAGACTGGAACCTAATTTTAAAGCCGATTACGAAAGGCGGGAATCATCCATGCCAGAAGTAGGATTCGGGATCGAAAGACAGAGCCCTACCATTCAGCCATTTCCCAGTATGAAGCACTGTACAACATCAAATAACTTTTCAAACTTGTATGGAAAGTAATAAAATAATAATTGAAAAGTTTGAAATGTAGCCAAATTGATAAAATAAAATAAAATAAGTTTAGACATTATTTTAGTTATTAAAATCGTTATTTTAGTTATAAAAATTATTAAAAGACGATTAATTAAATTTAAATATACATAATTTAAATATACAGTACATGAATTAAATCCTGATTTAAATTAGGATTTAAATCACTTGATTTTTTTAAAAAAATCATTGATTTAAATCAAAATTACTTATGTATATAGTTTTACATTATGTTTCATTCAAATGTAATTTTATTAGCTATAATGGCTTTATCTAGATTGTAAAGTAAAAGATAAAGTAGGAGGGAACTTCTGTCATTGCAATATCATATTTTATCTATCACTGTGATTAGTAAGAGTTTTGTTGACATAGGATAAAAAAAATCATGGTTTCATGTATTTAATATATAATTTATCATATGTAAATACTAATAGTGCAATGAAAACTTTATCATTAATCGTAATAATAATTTAATCATAATTTAAATTATTGCCTTTGAAATTTTTAACTTGTTAATGTTTAAAAACATAAAAATTCGCGAATCTCCCAGATTATGATCCTAGGGAAATTCATAAGCGCCCTGTTCCTGTGGCCTTACCAGCTAGATATTTCACACCCTCCATTCTTGACCTTCCTTCTTGGAAACTGATGCAATTACCGAACATCTGACTTTTCGGGAAAGTCGATCTGCAACCCCCCTCCAACGTCGCTCTATTCAGACCCCCATCCCGTGAATGCGTCAGAATCGGAGATGTACATGTAGGGGTCTTCATTCCCCAATTTCGGACAATTCGAGGTTGTAAATCAAGCACCTTTTATCGTTCCGAAAACGGGGGAAAAACTCCGTGCAGTGCTGGAAAAATAACCGGCGCCTGTTCAGGGGTACGTCACTGCCCGAATGAGACGGCTAAGGTCGGACGTAATATTTCGTCACTGCCCGGATGAGACAGTCAGGGCTCGACGTAATATTTCGTCACTGCCGTTGAAAGGGTTAAAAAAAAGTTAGTTACATTGATAATATAATTTAGAGCCTGGGGCTTCTCGTAAACTAAAATAATATTTCCAGACCTTTTATTTTTAGACATCACTAATAAGTTTCAGTATTTTAGGTTGGCAAAATATAATGATTCTTTTCAAAAATTGTGTCGAGATAAAAATTCGAGTGGCATTCTTTGCTTTTGAACTCGATTTCTTCTTTTAAATTCATTTTAATACATATTTACCACCAGACCAACCCTCTTTCCCCCCCGCGTATCGAATTTTAAGGGTCGTAGTAAAGGGACTGTATCCACATTTAAGAGGGGTACAAAATCGTTAAAATTTAATTTAAAAAAAACTAATTGAGCCCCAAATTTCATTTTCCCTGATTTAAGTTTCTAGGGTCCAAAAAATTAACTGTTCCGAATTTGGTCCCGGTGGGTGAAACAGTCTATGATTCTATAGCGGACCAACAAACAGACAAGCTCTTTTATATATATATATATATATATATATATATATATATATAAATAAATAAATAAATTTTCATAGATTCTAAATTTCATAAATTTAGAATCTGGGAAAATTAAAAAAAAATAATATATAAATATATATATATATATATATATATATATATATATATATATATATTCTAAATTTTATAAATTTAGAATCTGGGAAAATTAAAAAAAAAAATATATATATATATATATATATATATATATATATATATATATATATATATATATATATATTTTTTAAATTTTCCCAGATTCAGATTTTTAAAATTTATATTCCTTTCTCTTTTTTTATAATATGAAAATTTTAGAAGTAAATTTTATTGCTTTTTTTTTTTCAATTGATGACCAAGGTAATATTTCGGGACCACTTCAATTTGGAAATGTGATCTCGCAAGGAAGGAAATTTTACGCTAACAATCGAAAGTTGTAAAAAATACACTAGATAGTCGTTACGCTACGAAAACTGTAAAATCGAAAAAGGTTTGATTTTACAGTCCCGAGACTGTAAACGATACAGTCGCCCGCAAATCTATTTGAGCAACGGTACCGTTTCGAAATTTTTCAAAATCCATGGATCACGAAATAAAAATTTCATTGAATGCTAAAACAAAAAAAAATCCATGAGCTTAGGGATTTCGTAGATGAGCACAAACCTGATCTAATTCTTCTACAAGAAACTCACCAGGGGATAAACTATACATAACTAACCACAATACCTATAGGTTCGACTACAACAACCCCTTCACGTTATTAATGCAACTGTAATTTCTAACATTTACATCAGCACAATCACCATCATATCCACCTAGCCACTGTTTCTAAAGTAACAGCCATGAACAAACCAACTGCTAGTTCATCAAAATTGAACAATTCTGAAAGTGCTGATGGGGATTTTCAAATCAAAAGTATTCAACAGAGTAAAGGTAATAGAATAATTAATATAGAAACTTTGATTAATATATTTTCAATTCTCTGTTGCCCAAATTGTTTTGCTTCAGGACTGAAATTGACTGAGTCACGTGTAAATAAGTAGTCTTAACTTATTGTATGTGTTTTATGTAATTTAAATGAATTTACATCGACCCCTAAACCTATGCAAACAAGCAACTTAAGGCGACAATGGACCTTCAGATTGACAAAAATATGTCTCAAAAACGATTTTTTTTTTCGGAAAATGATTCTGCAACTCATCAGCTTTAAATTAAAAAAAAAAAGTTATATTGATCCAATCATTATTAACCGAGTTATAAGTATTTTTCCAAACGTAAACAATGGAAATGTTACGTTAAATTAAAACTTTAAAAGCTATTTTCTCAAAGAAACTTTTCATGTCGTTTCGGTAAGTTCAAAATGTTCCATGCGTCATAATTTTTCTTGAATTTTCATAAAATTTCATAAAATGATTATTTATATATGTTAGAATAAAACTTGGTGATAAATTCATTATACTATTTTAAAACACCCTAAAATTTTTACAATAAAAAAAAAATTTTGATAAAATTTTGCATAAAATGACCTATTTTTATCGATTTCTTTTCTAGTTTTTATAAATATGGCTGTAAATCTAATATTACTACTAACTTTTATTATAACTATATAAAGCTAGCTTAAGAAAGAAAATTAGATATCTGAGACAAAAATGGATGCACATGGAGCATTTTTAAGTTGAGAAATTAACAAACTGATTTTAATTAATATCTTAATTAATTACATTCTGATGTTTTTTTAATTTAGCATTTTCATCTCTAAACACCACTGTATAAGTATACAAAATTTCATAGCAATTGGTTGATAAATAATAAAAAAAAAGTGTTTCATGGTCCATTGTCGGGACAGTAGACTTTCAAAATTGTGAAATTTGTCCAAAAATTCGATTTTTATTTTTTATTTTATTGAATTGTGAAACTACGGACGAGTAGAAATGTGTCGCAAAAAGAATTTTTAATTTCTGCGATTACTTTCCTAGTTATAGGCATTTGCATTTAATTTAGATATTATGTGGTTACTAACAGCAATAACTTTAAATGTGTTTTTCTCAAAATAAAAATTTTCATGTTATACGAATATTCAAACTACTCCAGGCACATTTCTAATGATCGTATTGCTTTGAAATTTAAGTTTTATATACTTAACTGTATATCAAATAAATATTATTGAGAAAAATTATGCTTCGTAGCTCAAGATTTCTAAATATTGTACTTGAAAAGATGATTTATAGGTATTTTGCGTAATAAAAAGGGTGTTTTCACTATTATTTTTTTCTCTTTATATTTTTAATGAATGCTTAAAATAAGCAATAATTTTCGTTGTTAGTTCTATAAGGTATCCTGTAAATAAAAATGACCATATTATATGCAAAAGAAATGCGCTTGGAGCGTTTTTAATGAGGCCAATTTTTGATATAATTAATAATTCATGATTCATAAATTATTAATATTTCATCTTTAAATTTTAACCACTTTTACATATCTATGGTACTAATTACATATTCAAATTTCAAGCAAATCCATTCAAAACAAAAAAAAGTTAGGTTTGAAGGTCCACTGTCCCCATTGAAAATATTTTGCCTCATAACACAGGGAAGTAATTTACTAATATGTTGTTGAAAAAAAAAAAAGTGAAATATATTGGTTAGATTTTGTTTTAGAAGATTTGGCGTAAACGCCAATTTTTACTAAAAATTACCCAAATTTGAAAAGTTACTGAAATATTCATTAAATTTTTTTTTTTAATTCATGGTTTTATTCCCTGTTCTAACTAAAAACACTTGTGTTTCAAAAAAAAGGTAGGCACATACCTTAATAACTTAAAATTTATCTCCCGGTTTCAAACAAGGAGCTTGTATTTAATTAAATCTAAAATTATTAGTCCTACCTCTTGTTGAAATTAAAATTAAAATGTATCTGTAGATATTTAAAAAGTTTTTTATCCACAATGTACTAAATCTTGAAAATTACTCCATCCCGCTCTATTAGTTTTGATGAAGTGAAGTTCAGTTAAACTGTACTAAGCGTTAACCTCATAAAATGAGATCAGTCAGCAACAGTCTGGATAGAAGTTCCTGGGAACTGGTTCCCTCTACTTCTAAAAATATCTTTTATTTTACAGGAGCTTCTAGGTCTCTTCCTATTGAAAGGTTTCTTGTAATCATAGATTTTAGTAATGTGATATTTTGCACAGTAAGATAAAAATATATATATATATATATATATATATATATATATATATATATATATATGTGTGTGTCACGTTAATTGTGATGCGTTTTTGGTGATAATTTTACAGAATTCACAAATGTCTTTACAACATCTCTTATTTAGTAAAAGTGTCTTGAAAACTTTTAATTTTCCTCTGAAGGGATTAATTCTTTAAAAGTTTTGATATTAAAAAAAATATCTTGATCATAAAATGATTAAATATTTTGTTACGATACCATAGTTTTTTATGTTGTACATTCCATGTATGCAAAAACTTAACTCGCATAACTTTTATTATAAAAAATGTTTATATGAAATGTTTCACTCTAGTTTATTGGTATTTAAGTAAACTTATTCACAAATTTAGCGTCTCCGTGAAAGCTTGACTGCGTGTCCAATCTTTTTTTGAAGGTAAGTTCATTCTCGTTTAGAATATTTTTTTTTTCATATCTAAATTACGTGACCCCACTGCATAACGGAGTGGGGATTCATTTCTGTAATTTCTAACCAGCACCATTGCTTACTAAAAATTGTACTACATATAAATTACTTGACTTTACTGCATAATGCAGAGGGGTTTCATTTCTAACATCAGCACGATTGCTTACTAAAAATTTTACTATACCTAAATTACCCGACTGTACAGCATAATGTAGTGGGGTTCCAGTCACGTGTAAGTCTTAACTTATTGTATGTATGTTATGTAATTTAAATAAGTTATTTATGCAACGCACGCATTACTAAAACACCAGTACATAACCAAATTGTTCCCCCAAAATATTCGCGTAAATAAAATACAATCAGATATAACACATTTCCCATGCAATTTATAAAGTCCCCCAAAATACATATAAATGCACACTAACACAAAACAAAATAATATATTTTTCACAATACTCAATTCTACATTTTAAACTATTGCCTCATTTACATTTAAATTAGTTTTCGCGGGACTTTTATTTTTAAGAAATAATTATTACCTTATCCGAAAGAATAGTACTGATTATAATAAATCTTCTTCCTAGCAGTTTACAAAGTTAGAGCTCTATTTTAATTAATCCCTGTCGACATAATTACAATAATACACAAAACAAAACATTTCTACACTTTATAATTCCAATTTTCATTTCGTGAGGTGGATGTGCGTTTAACTTAACGACCTAAGGTCTTAATTAATAATGAGCTCCAATTATTGTATGTATGTTATGTAATTTAAATAAGTTATTTATGCAAAAAAAAAGTAAAACTGTGTTCAAATAGAGGTAAAATATTAAAAGGTAGCTGAGTGAAATTTCACTGGTGTTAATTAAAACTATTAACTGATTAAAATAACCTTTAGTTTGGCCGTAAGGTTAGATTTTCGAAAACGTATTTTTCCTCTCTCAAACCCTTGATAATGTCTTACGTGAAATCTGATACTTAACTTTGAACCATTTTGGAAATTCCCCCTTCCTAGAATGGAATACAGATGGCCATCAGAATGGCTTACAGATGTTTGACTTAGAGGGGGGCGCGGAAGGTTACGCTCTGTGATGAGTCAACTAAAAAGCTTTGTAAGTTTCAAAGCCCACGCTTTTTTTAATGCTAAGAAAAAAAATAATATGGCAAGCGGCAGATCGAAATGTGCAAAGTCTGTGGTGCTGGGCCGTTTGTATAACATTCTAAAATGCTTTTTAAGTTGGAACTCCTTACTTGTCTTCTCCTGCGGATGAACACAATGTAATTCGTCCTTTAGTTGGATTTAAAAGCGATACGTGCTACAACGTCTCCGCAAAGATCTTCTGCACTATCTTTTTATTTTTCAAATTTTTCAGATTTTTCTTCAGTCGACTCAAGGTAAAGTTAAGATTTTTTTTGTTGGTTAAGTTTTTTAATCTTTTCATAATTGGAGCTCATTATTAATTAAGACCTTAGGTCGTTAAGTTAAACGCACATCCACCTCACGAAATGAAAATTGGAATTATAAAGTGTAGAAATGTTTTGTTTTGTGTATTATTGTAATTATGTCGACAGGGATTAATTAAAATAGAGCTCTAACTTTGTAAACTGCTAGGAAGAAGATTTATTATAATCAGTACTATTCTTTCGGATAAGGTAATAATTATTTCTTAAAAATAAAAGTCCCGCGAAAACTAATTTAAATGTAAATGAGGCAATAGTTTAAAATGTAGAATTGAGTATTGTGAAAAATATATTATTTTGTTTTGTGTTAGTGTGCATTTATATGTATTTTGGGGGACTTTATAAATTGCATGGGAAATGTGTTATATCTGATTGTATTTTATTTACGCGAATATTTTGGGGGAACAATTTGGTTATGTACTGGTGTTTTAGTAATGCGTGCGTTGCATAAATAACTTATTTAAATTACATAACATACATACAATAAGTTAAGACTTACACGTGACTGGAACCCCACTACATTATGCTGTACAGTCGGGTAATTTAGGTATAGTAAAATTTTTAGTAAGCAATCGTGCTGATGTTAGAAATGAAACCCCTCTGCATTATGCAGTAAAGTCAAGTAATTTATATGTAGTACAATTTTTAGTAAGCAATGGTGCTGGTTAGAAATTACAGAAATGAATCCCCACTCCATTATGCAGTGGGGTCACGTAATTTAGATATGAAAAAAAAAATATTCTAAACGAGAATGAACTTACCTTCAAAAAAAGATTGGACACGCAGTCAAGCTTTCACGGAGACGCTAAATTTGTGAATAAGTTTACTTAAATACCAATAAACTAGAGTGAAACATTTCATATAAACATTTTTTATAATAAAAGTTATGCGAGTTAAGTTTTTGCATACATGGAATGTACAACATAAAAAACTATGGTATCGTAACAAAATATTTAATCATTTTATGATCAAGATATTTTTTTTAATATCAAAACTTTTAAAGAATTAATCCCTTCAGAGGAAAATTAAAAGTTTTCAAGACACTTTTACTAAATAAGAGATGTTGTAAAGACATTTGTGAATTCTGTAAAATTATCACCAAAAACGCATCACAATTAACGTGACACACACATATATATATATATATATATATATATATATATATATATATATATATCATTTTATCTTACTGTGCAAAATATCACATTACTAAAATCTATGATTACAAGAAACCTTTCAATAGGAAGAGACCTAGAAGCTCCTGTAAAATAAAAGATATTTTTAGAAGTAGAGGGAACCAGTTCCCAGGAACTTCTATCCAGACTGTTGCTGACTGATCTCATTTTATGAGGTTAACGCTTAGTACAGTTTAACTGAACTTCACTTCATCAAAACTAATAGAGCGGGATGGAGTAATTTTCAAGATTTAGTACATTGTGGATAAAAAACTTTTTAAATATCTACAGATACATTTTAATTTTAATTTCAACAAGAGGTAGGACTAATAATTTTAGATTTAATTAAATACAAGCTCCTTGTTTGAAACCGGGAGATAAATTTTAAGTTATTAAGGTATGTGCCTACCTTTTTTTTGAAACACAAGTGTTTTTAGTTAGAACAGGGAATAAAACCATTAATTAAAAAAAAAAATTTAATGAATATTTCAGTAACTTTTCAAATTTGGGTAATTTTTAGTAAAAATTGGCGTTTACGCCAAATCTTCTAAAACAAAATCTAACCAATATATTTCACTTTTTTTTTTTTCAACAACATATTAGTAAATTACTTCCCTGTGTTATGAGGCAAAATATTTTCAATGGGGACAGTGGACCTTCAAACCTAACTTTTTTTTGTTTTGAATGGATTTGCTTGAAATTTGAATATGTAATTAGTACCATAGATATGTAAAAGTGGTTAAAATTTAAAGATGAAATATTAATAATTTATGAATCATGAATTATTAATTATATCAAAAATTGGCCTCATTAAAAACGCTCCAAGCGCATTTCTTTTGCATATAATATGGTCATTTTTATTTACAGGATACCTTATAGAACTAACAACGAAAATTATTGCTTATTTTAAGCATTCATTAAAAATATAAAGAGAAAAAAATAATAGTGAAAACACCCTTTTTATTACGCAAAATACCTATAAATCATCTTTTCAAGTACAATATTTAGAAATCTTGAGCTACGAAGCATAATTTTTCTCAATAATATTTATTTGATATACAGTTAAGTATATAAAACTTAAATTTCAAAGCAATACGATCATTAGAAATGTGCCTGGAGTAGTTTGAATATTCGTATAACATGAAAATTTTTATTTTGAGAAAAACACATTTAAAGTTATTGCTGTTAGTAACCACATAATATCTAAATTAAATGCAAATGCCTATAACTAGGAAAGTAATCGCAGAAATTAAAAATTCTTTTTGCGACACATTTCTACTCGTCCGTAGTTTCACAATTCAATAAAATAAAAAATAAAAATCGAATTTTTGGACAAATTTCACAATTTTGAAAGTCTACTGTCCCGACAATGGACCATGAAACACTTTTTTTTTATTATTTATCAACCAATTGCTATGAAATTTTGTATACTTATACAGTGGTGTTTAGAGATGAAAATGCTAAATTAAAAAAACATCAGAATGTAATTAATTAAGATATTAATTAAAATCAGTTTGTTAATTTCTCAACTTAAAAATGCTCCATGTGCATCCATTTTTGTCTCAGATATCTAATTTTCTTTCTTAAGCTAGCTTTATATAGTTATAATAAAAGTTAGTAGTAATATTAGATTTACAGCCATATTTATAAAAACTAGAAAAGAAATCGATAAAAATAGGTCATTTTATGCAAAATTTTATCAAAATTTTTTTTTTATTGTAAAAATTTTAGGGTGTTTTAAAATAGTATAATGAATTTATCACCAAGTTTTATTCTAACATATATAAATAATCATTTTATGAAATTTTATGAAAATTCAAGAAAAATTATGACGCATGGAACATTTTGAACTTACCGAAACGACATGAAAAGTTTCTTTGAGAAAATAGCTTTTAAAGTTTTAATTTAACGTAACATTTCCATTGTTTACGTTTGGAAAAATACTTATAACTCGGTTAATAATGATTGGATCAATATAACTTTTTTTTTTAATTTAAAGCTGATGAGTTGCAGAATCATTTTCCGAAAAAAAAAATCGTTTTTGAGACATATTTTTGTCAATCTGAAGGTCCATTGTCGCCTTAAGTTGCTTGTTTGCATAGGTTTAGGGGTCGATGTAAATTCATTTAAATTACATAAAATACATACAATAAGTTAAGACTACTTATTTACACGTGACTCAGTCAATTTCAGTCCTGAAGCAAAACAATTTGGGCAACAGAGAATTGAAAATATATTAATCAAAGTTTCTATATTAATTATTCTATTACCTTTACTCTGTTGAATACTTTTGATTTGAAAATCCCCATCAGCACTTTCAGAATTGTTCAATTTTGATGAACTAGCAGTTGGTTTGTTCATGGCTGTTACTTTAGAAACAGTGGCTAGGTGGATATGATGGTGATTGTGCTGATGTAAATGTTAGAAATTACAGTTGCATTAACCCTTTCGCGACGGCAGTTCCGATCACGCGCTTTCCTCTGAGGCCGGAAGTTTTTCTCGTGAGCGTACCCTCCAGGCCGGCGGACTTTTAAGAGCTAAGCCTAAAGTTACGAAAAATTCCGAAATAGTAACATTTACAAACAAATCTATTTATTTAAGCTATATATGGGTTACTTACACATTCTTTTATTATTTTTTACTAAAAAATTTTTGTTATACAGTTTAAAATATTTTTCGCTGGGACATAATGTCGAAATCCTACTCTCCCTTTCCACAGTAAGATACTTTCATCAACTGATATATTCCTATCAGGAATATATCCAGAATATGTCAATAATATATCAAGAACTCTGAAAGTTTTTAATGAATAAATCTAAAAAAGGTTTAATTTTTTCAATCTTTTTGGCATTAGTAGAAGTGAAATGCAAGTATCGAAGAATTTCGATGCGTTGGTCCCGACTCATAACCTTACTGAAAAAAGGTTTTGCAATCATTGGATTCGTTGAGTAGTACATCTTAATTTTTGGTTTTTTAACGATACCCATTAAAATTGTCAAAGCAAATTAACAAACATTTCTTCTTTAGTTACAGGCAAAAATACTTCGAGGATAAACTCTGTTCACTTTCCGGATTTATGAACCTCTCATACGCATTAATTTGGTTAGTATAATATAATACGCATTAATTTAGTTATTAAATCCATTACAGTTTCATCAAAAAAACATCTGAAATAATACAATTCATTTGATACAGCATCATCGACTTTTATTCCGCATGCCGCTGTGAATGTTAGTAGAGTTAAATCCCTTACGGGAGAAGACCACAAAGAAGTACCGTCCCGCGATATACTCAGAATGGAAATGTTTGATATATCTTCATAATCACTCTGATCTCCGTGTTCCAAATAAACAGATTCACCCGACGAGATTTTTGTATCACTGTCACTACTTTCATTTTCAGACACATTTCTTATCAATTCAGAAATTTCGTCTTCTGTTAAATATTTTCTCCTTTTCTCCATATTAAATCATCAAAGGAAAGAAATGTCACTGCAACAGAATCTGATTCTGACTCAAAACCCATATACCCAATGCTACAATCCCACCGCAAAAGAAAAATAAACAAAGATATCTCGTAAACAAAGACCACGTGCAAAGTTAAAATGCCCTACCCGCTGACAGCCAAACGCAATACATCCATTCCTCCGTTTGTTTACATAAAACGATAGACCGCATGTGATTCATACTAGTCTTGTTTTCGAATAGAAGGTCCCAACTACGTGTACTCCAAATTTCATAGACATGCGGTGCCATCTTGTGCCCCAAAAATTAACTAATAAAACGTTCCGAACTACTGACACGTATAGGTGACGATCGGCCAGAAACGCGGATAGCTGCTGTCACGTATAGGTGACGATCGGCCAGAAACGCGGATAGCTGCTGTCACGTATACGTGACGTTCGCCGCGAAAGGGTTAATAACGTGAAGGGGTTGTTGTAGTCGAACCTATAGGTATTGTGGTTAGTTATGTATAGTTTATCCCCTGGTGAGTTTCTTGTAGAAGAATTAGATCAGGTTTGTGCTCATCTACGAAATCCCTAAGCTCATGGATTTTTTTTTGTTTTAGCATTCAATGAAATTTTTATTTCGTGATCCATGGATTTTGAAAAATTTCGAAACGGTACCGTTGCTCAAATAGATTTGCGGGCGACTGTACTTTCGTCTATGTCAACCTATTCACCATTCATGAGACAGTTTCGGCATGTCTTTGATTTTCGCATAAGTTTAGTATTTATGAAGATTAGACAAAGCATTTGGTTAATGTCCTTTGAAGTCCACAGTTCCCCTTGAGAATTTTACGCTCATTTTTGGAGATAAAGGCAAACAAATGAAGTTGAAGGAGAATGAGAGAGATTAAAAGTGGACTGCAATAAACTTCATAAATTGACCTAAGGAACTTCATAAATTGTTGACCAAGGTCAACTTCATAAATTGACCTAGGGGAAAAATGCCTTACTTTGTTTCTCTAGGTCAATTTATGATTCGGAAATAATTTTACATATTAGGGTGTTAAATATTAGGAAATAATTTTACATATCAGTTTTATTAAGATCTCTCTAGATCTAGATATAAAACTGAAAAATGATGTTTAAAAACCATTCTTTCGTATTTACAATTTATTTGTTTTTCTCATTTAAATTTTGTTTTCATACGTGACTGGTATAGTTTTTCAGCATTTGGCTAACGAACCCCGCGAACGTCCTTTGTTTCTTATAAAGGGACCCTATAGGAGAACTAACATCGTCCTTTGTTTCCTCTTCAAATATAGCAGAGCATCCCTAACAGTAGCATATGATGCTGTTATACTCTCCTTCTACTACTATAAACCCAGCTGA
>CAJRAI020000148.1:0-20815 GCA_907164885.2 Dolomedes plantarius
GCTTGTGGAAAAAGGGGGCTGCCGACGTGACAACATGAATTAAAAACGTGATTTATTCATATATTGGCGCATGAAAGAATGAATTTGACATATTATTTTCATATACGTGGCAACGCAGGAATATTTCTTATTAAAAATGAAAATATAAGGATGGAAAGTCATTCATTTTCAATGAATGTGTTATCTATCCATTCCGAGCATGAATTGAAACTATCCCAAGCTACCAGTTCAAACTCAAATATACTGAAGGACACGTTCACTTAGCTAGAAACACGTGCGTTTAGCCTTGACGCGATGATTTGCATAACTGAAGTGACATTGAAACATAGCAGATGATTTAGTTTTGAGAAAGAATTACAATCATGAAATACGTGTATATTATAATTAAGAAAGTCTGAAAGTGGCATTGAAACGCAGCAGACGATTTAGTTTTGATAAAGAATTCCGAGCATGAAATACGTGTATATACTTTTTCTAATAATAATTATCAGATTTGCTGTGTTTTAATATTGAATGTGATCTCAATCCATTCAAACATTATTGATTTTTTTTCTATAATAATAAATCCATTCAAACGTTATTGACTAGCTGTAAATTAATGCTTTAAAATGCCCCAAAAGAGGAGAGAAACTTTTAATCCTGCAGAAGTAAGGGTAAAATGTCAAAGAATTTTGAGAAATGAGCAATGTGATGAAGAATTAAAACAGAAGAGCGCGAAGCCAACAGAATTCGGAATGCAGTTAGACGAACACAAGAATCTGAAGAAAAACATTCCCAAGTGCTTGAAGCCAACATAATTCAAAATGCAGTTAGACGCACACAAGAATCTGAAGAAAAAACATTCCCAAGAGCTCGAAGGCAACAGAATTCGAATTGTAGTGATCCGAAGCAGTGAGACTGATGAAGAAACTTTTAACGCGTCGAACATACGATCGTCTTCGAGCTTCAACATCGAAAGGAGAGGAAAGCGATGAACAACGACAGCACCGCCAACAAACTAATGCTATTTGCTACCGCAAAAGAATTTTAACGAAAACTTTAGAACATTATAACATGAGGCTAATCATTGAAAAAAAATATTAACAGAAACTGAATCCCGAGCGAATACGGGTAATACATCTAGCTGTATCCTAAAAATCAATAAATATAAATTAAATAAAGTGAAGGCAGTTTTCCTGGCTGCCTTGGAGTTCTTGGCTGTCTTTGTCAATTTTTCTGGCTCTCTTGGCGGGCCATAAAAAAAATCTGTAGCTGGCCGCAATTTGCCCACCCCTGCTCTAAATCGTTGTCTTTTTCGATACTGCCATTGATTTTGTCGTATCTTAAACTAAAGATCCATAGCAGTTATTTTAAAAGGTTTTTTTTTCTGTTGAATATTCAAAATTTCGACCAACTGAGCTGTCGGCCTAACCTACGTCACTGTTTATCTAACTGAAGTGGCGAGACATTTCGCAGTTTTTGGATTCCTTGTCCTTGCAACTGCGTATCACGATTTCCACTTGAACTGATTATTATACATATCTGGTTGAACACTATGCCTACTACAAATATTGCGTCGTTCCGTTCGACGACGTTTGGATTCCAGAAAACGGCGGATTGAGTTCGAAACAGGCCACATATGTTACAAACAGTCACATCGAAGTCAAGCAAAAAAATTTAAGATTGGACACGGCCACCATAGCAGACCTGCAGTTCCCGCAAAAACGGCTGAGAAATAGGGATGCGACATCGATAACAAAACATCGATGTTTTGAAACATCGATATTCAATATTAAAACATCGATGCTAGTAAAACATCGCCCAAAAACCATAGAGGTTTTTAAACATCGATGTTTTAGAACATCCATTTTGAATATCGATGTTTTAGATTAAAACATCGATGCTAGTAAAACATCGCCCAAAAACCATAGATGTTTTTAAACATCGATGTTTTAGAACATCCATATTGAATATCGATGTTTTGAAACATCGATATTCAATATTAAAACATCGATGCTAGTAAAACATCGCCCAAAAACCATAGATGTTTTTAAACATCGATGTTTTAGAACATCCATTTTTTAAAACTGTTTAGTAACCTCTAACATTAATGTTACTTCGGTTAGTCGTGGCGGGGGGGGGCGGGGGCGGATTTAATTTTACTCTGTGATTGGGCTGACACAAGTGACAAAAACCTGGTTGCTTTTGCCTTGGGCTACATTGATGACTCAAAATTCTCGTTGTAAATATCGCCATGTTTTGCCGTCAAATGTCCAGATAAATTCGTGGTATTGCCAGAAGTTTTGAGGGACTTAAGGCAAATATTGCATTTCGCCAATTTGTCAGGGGTTTTGCAAAAATATTTCCAAACGGTACTTTTGGGAGGCATCTTACTAATAATATTAACGTCAACTTATATAAAACCAGAACAAAACAAAAACTTAAAAGGCTGCTCTCGTGTATATACTATTTATAAAATAAAACCCTATAGAAGGTTCTGGAGTGTCAGGAACATTCCAAGCGCTCTGATTGGTTCACTGGTTGTTGATTACCATTTGTCTGTTTGTTAAGGAATCGTTCCCCCTTTTGTATTCGTCCTTTTCAGAATTCAGACTTACATTTACCGAGTGTGAAAATTATGCTACGTGGCAAATTTTTTTACTATGGTACTTTTTCATTAAAGAAACATCGGGACAACGTAAAACATCGAGCACAAAAAATCGATGTTAAAAAAACATCGGCTTCAATAAATCGATGTTTAGAACATCGACGTTTTTATCAAAACATCGATGTTTTGAAAACATCGACATCGATGTCGCACCCCTACTGAGAAATGAATGGGTGAACTCGTCGTGCTCATTATATATCAGTGGTGACATTCCCGCTGGTTCATAGGGACGATTGCAACTTATAAAATTTTTACAAATGTTTAGTCATACTGACGGAGTGGCGAACAATGGCCGAGACAGTGTTAGAAAAACAGAGGGAAATGGTTCTGTTGATGACAACTAATCTGTATTTATCATTATAGTAAGTCGTGAAAACAGAAACGGCGCATAAAATATGCACTCGATGAGAAATAAAGGACTGGCGATTAAGAAGTTAGACAGATTCTCCGCAGTATTCCACGATGCTATCACCGCATTCATTCTGATACTCGTCGAACATCTTTTCATTCAAGCGCAAACAGTACCTCCAAAAGAAAAAAAATTGCAGTAGCTTAACCTCGAAAGAAATCCCCTCCGATATCCTGTCCCTAAATAGAAATACTCTTACTTACTTTCTCTCTCTGTCTCAGTATATGAATATACTAGCAGAAAACCCGCACTTCGCTACGGAGTACATTCAAATTAAATACAACGGTCAATGTATGCAATTAATGCCAAAAGAAAATAAAATTATAGATTTATATAAATACGACGATCATATATACAATTGATATAAAAAGAAACAAAAAATATATTTATAAAACCCACCGTATACAGTTTTGAAGGAACATAATATCTTTATTGTGTTTTAATATTTTTTTGGATAATGTCCAATCGTCTGCCGCATTAGTAAGAAAAAACCCATTTTTTTTGTCTATTTAGTTGTTGTGCACGTGACGATAAATTTATTGAAAGTACCAGAAAAAGAAATCACGTGATCGGCATTTAACAAATTAAATTCTAAAAAGAAATCTTTAAAAATTCACCAAAAATAAGAAAATGGAGATAAAGATTCGAAAAAGATCTCATTTTAAAGGAATTTTTAAGATCATTCTCGTGATATAAATTTTATTACCATCAAATTATTATTTTAAATGCAAACTTAAAAACAGTTACTAAAACAGCTTAAAAATTTAATTTAAAAAATCTAAGAAAAATTTTTCAAAAATCTTTCTTAGTGCACCCCTACACTATAAGAAAAATCGCCATGCAAAATGTCAGCCCTTTAGGTCCAGCGGTTTGGTCTGTGCGTTGTATGTCAGTGAGTCAGTCAGTGAGTTAGTCAGTTACGGAACTGTTTTTATATATGACCACTGAATACGCGTGCTTCGCTACGGAGTACATTCAAATTAAATACAACGGTCAATCTATGCAATTGATGTAAAAAAATATGTATATTTATAAAAAAATCGTAACGGATATTTTTATAGACAAAATAACGTAGAAGAAAATATTCAAATTAAATTTAATAGAACATATACTAAAGAATACAGTACAGTTAATATAGAACAGTTTGAGGAACATTTCTTTCACTGTATTTTAATATTTTTTTGAATAATGTCCAATCGTCTGCCTCATTTGAAAGAAAAAGAAATATTTTTTTTGGTCAATTTATTTCGTTGTTATGCACGGGATGCAAAATTAATTTAAAGTATCCCAAAAAGAAAAGAAACCACGTGATCAGCATTTAATAAATTAAATTCTAAAAAGTAATCTTTAAAAATTCATCAAAAATCAGAAAATGGAGGTAAAGATTCGAAAAAGATTCCCTCATAAAGGAATTTTTATCGTCTTTCTCGTGATGTACATTTTATAACCCTCAGATCATTATTTTAAATGCAAACTTTAAAGAATATTATAAAAACAGCTTAAAAATTTAATTTAGGTAAAGATTCAAAAAACATCTCAATTTAAAGGAATTTTTATGATCTTTCTCGTGATATCAATTTTATAACCCTCAAAATATTATTTTAAATGCAAACTTAAAAAAGGTTACAAAAACAGCTTAAAAATTTAATTTAAAAAAATGTAAGAAGAATTTTAAAAAAATCTTTCTTAGTGCACCCCTACATTATAAGAAGAATCGCCATGCAAAATGTTAGCCCTTTAAGTGTGGCGGTTTGGTCTGTGCGTTATCTGTCTGTCAGTCAGTCAGTCAGACAGTTACGGAACTGTTTTATACTTATAGATATCTCCTGGCACTGGCCTTCGGTACCAGAGTCTGTGGGTTCGAGTCCCACAATTGGCATGGATGTTTGTAGCCGTTCGGAATCGGCACTAAGCAGTAGGTCCCGGTCTAATGAGCCCTCGTGTAGCAAAAAATGACCGTAGCTTACCAAACCAAACCTTATACATATAGATATGCGTAATCCCCGATTAGTTAAAACTCATAATTGTCCGAATATCAGAAAATCATCAGGAATAGTACGCAAAGAATGTCAGCAGGTAGAAAAGGAATTTATTGGTATATGAGTGAAATGCCTATAGCTGACGATTTCGTATTGAGAATAACAGAAATTTCTAGACAATGTTCTGTTTTGTAAAGACGGTTTTTTTTTAAAAGAAACCAATGTCTTGTAATTGTAGCGTGGACCCTCCTCAGTTCGGTGTGTACGATCAAAAGCTCGTTGTTATTGTAGTAACTCATGCAGGCCCCATCCTAACCAGGTACACCACAACCCCGACGACTCCCGGTGACACCACAGTTTGGACCAATCACCTCACATTTGGGGGGCGGGGGTGGAAGGCGAATGGAAGGATTTAACCCGACTCTGACACGAGTGCAATCAGTGGTGAGCACCCTCATCCGAATGCTCGCCACCAATACAAGTGAAAAACTATTTGTGATGCTGCATCCACACACACATGGAGAGCACATATGCAGTAAGCACCCCCTCTCTTGACACATTTTGGGGTCGATTAGTCACGCTCCTCCCCCCTGCTAGTCCAAAGCGATGTGTGAAGGAACACTAGACTGTCTTCCAGACATTCCCCATTTAGAAACAACCCCCCCTCCCCCCAAGGTCCCTCGTGTCTCTTTGATGATCTGTGAAAAATTCACTCGGACGAAAGATCGCGGCAGAGCGCTCTGCCCCATATATAACTGTTTTCCCCCCAGAATTGTGTGAGTTCTGCATGTGTGTGGACGCAGTATTAGAAGTAATTCCTTCCGCCCTTCCTGCGTAACGCTATTTTAAACAGTACAGTTTCGTTTTTTACGCTGCTTTCAGATCATTTGTGTTTTTTTTTGATTTCCCGTTTTCCATTACGATGAAAATTTTTGTTCTTTTTCGATGCCATCGGGGATGTGCAATCATTTCAATTCGAATGCCGAATCGATTACCACGTCATGGCAGAAGCGTCACTATCGATGCCCGTCATCTTTTACAAACAAACATCCACCAACCCGGACGTGTCGTCCGGTGTTAATGTTTTGGCAGAAATAGATAAGCCTCGGAGATTATCATCTAACCCTTCGTGTTATCAGTTGGTGGCAGGCCTGATTTTCGTCATCCGAAATGAAGGCAGGCATGACGCATTTGGGTTTTTTGGAGAATTTGTTTGTAGGAACGCAATTTTCACTGCGTACAATTTGGTACCTTATTTTACTCGGCTCATGACTACGTTTATTATGTATGTATGTATGTATGTATGTATTGTTTGTTTTTTTTGCTTGTTTGTAACTTACTTACTTACTTACTTACACACACATATACATACAAACATAAACTTATACATTTAAAAATATATGCTTACACATATACTCGTATAACACACATACATACATATGTATACGCATATATGCGCGCATATATGCGCACACACACACACACACACACACACACACACTATATATATATATATCTATACAGTGATTTCCGCTTATAAGAATCACGTTTGTTATTACTGTTTTTGATTCTTATAAGCGGTTGATTCTTATAACCGAAACTTCCCTTTGGACAAGCACACATACACAAATATATACTTGTACATATATATAAACACACAGGCACATATATACATAATTTACCATTAAATACTCTTTAATTTACGTTATTTATCATTATTAAAATTATTTTTTATAATTTTAAATACTCAATTTCTAACCAAATACTATAACTAAATTTCTAGACCTATAAGTAACAACACATGATTATAAAATCAACAAGAGGCAGCTTCTCTTTGACTACACTTTGGAAGAGCATCATATCTAATCAACAAGTTCTGTTTTTCAGAAAAACTAAGAGTTTTCCTTGTTTTTATCATATTTGAATTCGACTATCAAAAAGTTCTAACACTAACTGGCAATTTTGTTAGAAAACTAATGTGAATACTAGCGGCGTATGCTTATTACAGTCTCAGACGAAGATTCATTTTATAGCTTACGTTTCACGGTTTGATTCTGAATCAAACCGTGAAACGTTTGATTCAGCATCTGGTTCATCTGATTCAGCAAAATGGTTCCGTTTACGTTTCACGGTTTGAAGTGCTGAATCCACTGTCCCGTTTGCGTAAATGATGGTGGACACTTCGCGGAAGATTTATGTGTTTCAGGGTCCAGAAATCCGCAACCAGGAAGTAAGTGGTGGGAAAAAAGGAGTGCCTGTCTGGAGAAAAGTGAAATCGGACCCTGGCGGGTTAGATGCCCCTGGATAAAGCTAATAAGACAGTGTTTAGCAAAAACGTACAAAGAGAAACTCTTATGTTATGTCTAAAGGAATGTATTTTACGGCTGTTTTCCACCCCAAAGTTTTATCAATCTTTCTTTTCAAAAACTTAAGAAAGAATTTCGTACCTTTTGAGAGTTCAAGTGGCATTTTTTGGAAAAATAAAAAATAAATTTTTTGGAAGGCGAAGATTGCAAACTGATTCTTATAACCGGTGGATTGATTCTTTAAAGCGGAAATTTTAACATGGAAATAATACATTTGTTTTTGTTTTACTATTTACATGTTAAAATTTTCGCTTTAAAGGATCAATCCACCGGTTTTAAGAATCAGTTTACACTCTTCGCTTTCCTTTCATTTTTTCCAAAAAAACCCCTTAAACCCTCAAAAGGTACGAAGTTCTTTCTTTATTTTTTTTAAAGAAAGTGTGATAAGATGGGATGGAATACAGTCGTAAAATGCATCCCTTTCTTTGTTAGACATAACATAATAGTTTCCCCTTAAACGCTTTAGCTAAACACTGTCCTATTAGCTTGATCCAGGGGCATCCTACCTGTCCTGATCCAATTTCACTTTTCTCCACTGACAAACAAAGACAGGGACTCTTATTTTTCCCACCTTCCGCATCTTGGTTAAGGCTTCCTGAACCGTGAAACACATAAATCTTCGGCGAAGTGTCCACTATCACTTAGGCAAACGTGACATTATTAGATTCAGCACGTTATCAAACCGTGAAACGTAAGCTAGAAGGTGAATCTTGGTCTGAGACTATTGGTATTGAAAGAGGTATAAACAGCCTCCTGAAAACTTCATTACGTCAAGCTACCATAGAAAAATTTTTCTTGCACCCTTCCCATAGTTGAAATGTTAAACTATTAAGCAGGTATGTTGTACAAAATATTGGATTTTTTTTCTTTTCTTAATATAGTCATATGTATCTACTTATAGGTCTAGAAATTAAGTTTTATTTTTAAATTATAAAAATAATTTTAGTAAAAGATAATTAACGTAAATTAAAGAGTATTTTATGGTAAATTTTCTAATACCGGGTGCGTCATAAATTCGTGCAAAGTTTAAAAATTCGTAACAAAAGAAATAATGCTCTGAAAAATTTTCTGTTTGCGCGAATAGGATCAGAGGGACATTGGATTTTTTTTTCCATGTAAAAAAAAAAAAATGTTTCCGAAAGTAACCGAAAGAGGGCGCTCTTGCGTGACCACGTTAAGTCTGCATTGCAGGAAAGACATACGTTACCTGTCGTCATCCTCATGCAGGATGGTGCCCCGCCCCACATTTCACGTGATATCAAGGCGTTCCTGTTGGAATCTTTCACTGAAGACCGAGTTCTATAAGTCGCGGTTGTAAGGTTCAGTGGCCCTCACGGTCACCAGATTTGACCCCGGCAAATTTTTAGTTAAGGGGATACTTAAAGTCTCTTGTGTACCGGGGCTCCCCAACCACTTTCGTGGAACCGAAAAATGTCATTCGACAGACAGTCGCTGCCATCGATGCTAGAATCCGCTGTAATGGGCTTAGTGACGCGCCTCACTTACCTATTACCTTGTGCTGGTAGTAATGTTGAACATCTGTTACTTTAAAATAAATGCGCAGTCTCATGTTATTGTGATCTGTTTGATTTTCTGTTTGAGTTTGCCTGATTTGCATAAAACGTCTGAGTATGACGTGTGAGCGCCCTCTTTCGGTTACTTTTAGAAACATTATTTTTTTACATGGAAAAAAATCCAATGTCCCTCTGATCTTATTGGCGCAAACAGAAAAATTTTCCGAGCATTGCTTCTTTTATTATGAATTTTTGAACTTTGCACGAATTTATGACGCACCCGGTATATGTATATATAGGTGTGTGTGCATGTCCAAAAATCTAAATTTCGGCTGTAAGAATCAACCGCTTATAAGAATCAAAAACAGTAATAACAGACGTGATTCTTATAAGCGGAAATCACTGTATATATATACAGTAACTACCGCTTATAGTGATCAGTGGTTATAAGAATCAACCGTTTATAAGAATCAATATCGAAAAACAAAAACAAATGTATTATTTCCATGTTAAAATTTCCGCTTTAAAGAATCAATCCACCGGTTATAAGAATCAGTTTGCAATCTTCGCCTTCCTTTCATTTTTCCAAAAAATGCCACTTGAACTCTCAAAAGGTACGAAATTCTTTCTTAAGTTTTTGAAAAGAAAGATTGATAAAACTTTGGGGTGGAAAACAGTCGTAAAATACATTCCTTTAGACGTAACATAAGAGTTTCTCCTTATACGTTTTTGCTAAACACTGTCTTGTTAGCTTTACCCATGGGCATCTAACCCGCCCGGGTCCGATTTCGCTTTTCTCCAGACAGGCACTCCTTTTTTCCCACCACTTACTTCCTGGTTGCGGATTTCTGGACCCTGAAACACATAAATCTTCCGCGAAGTGTCCACCATCCCTTACGCAAACGGGACAGTGGATTCTGCACTTCAAACCGTGAAACGTAAAAGGATCCATTTTGCTGAATCAGATGAACCAGATGCTGAATCAAACGTTTCACGGTTCGACTCAGAATTAAACCGTGAAACGTAAGCTATAAAGTGAATCTTCGTCTGAGACTGTAATAAGCATACGTCGCTAGTATTCACTTTAGTTTTCTAACAAAATTGCCAGTTAGTGTTAGAACTTTTTGACAGTCGAATTCAAATATGATAGAAACAAGGAAAACTCTTAGTTTTTCTGAAAAAACAGAACTTGTTAATTAGATATGATGCTCTTCCAAAGTGTAGTCAAAGAGAAGCTGCCTCTTGTTGATTTTATAATCATGTGTTGTTACTTATAGGTCTAGAAATTGAGTTATAGTATTTGTTTAGAAATTGACTATTTTTAAAATTATAAAAAATAATTTTAATAAATGATAAATAACGAGTAAATTAAAGAGTAAATTAAAGAGTATTTAATGGTAAATTATGTATATATGTGCCTGTGTGTTTATATATATATGTACAAGTATATATTTGTGTATGTGTGCCTGTCCAAAGGGAAATTTCGGTTATAAGAATCAACCGCTTATAAGAATCAAAAACAGTAATAACAAACGTGATTCTTATAAGCGGAAATCACTGTATATATAACAGTTCCGTAACTGACTGACTCACTGACTCACTGACATACAACGCACAGACCAAACCGCTGGACCTAAAGGGCTGACATTTTGCATGGCGATTCTTCTTATGGTGTATGGGTGCACTAAGAAGATATTTGAAAAATTCTTCTTAGATTTTTTTAAAATTAAATTTTTAAGCTGTTTTTGTAACTTTTTTTAAGTTTGCATTTAAAATAATAATTTGGGGGTTGTAAAATTTATATCACGAGAAAGATCCTAAAAATTCCTTTAAAATGAAAATCTTTTTCGAACTTTTACCTCCATTTTCTGATTTTTGGTGAATTTTTAAAGATTAATTTTTAGAATAATTTATTAAATGCCGATCACGTGATTTCTTTTTCTGGTACTTTAAATAAATTGATCGTCACGTGCATAACAACTAAATAGACAAAAAAATATTTTTTTCTTTCTAATGCAGCAGACGATTGGATATTATCCAAAAAAAAATAAATATACCTTACGATTTATATATATATATATATATTTAAATTTATTTTCTTTTTTTTTTACATCAATTGTATACATTGATAGTAGCGAAGCTAGTATATATATATATACATATAGATATAGATATGTGTGGGGGGGATCAAAAATACGTAATCGGGTCATAGGGGCCAGGGCAACCCCGTAGACCAGCGAGAGGAGAAATGGGGGTGCAGGGCAGAAGGAATTTGGAGGCGGTACAGAGCGGAGGCTCTCGGTTCGTCGATGTTGAAGTTCCTAGAAGCGACGGGGAAGAGATTTTGGCCTATCGAAAGGCTAGTGTGGGGATATACGTTCCGGTGGTAGAAAAGCTCCCATGTTGAAGGGTTGTGGATGCTGCACTAAACAACTGGTTTATATGGGACTCCAAGAGCTCCAAGCTTGTTAATCGCTTGCCATTACCTTTACAGGTTAA
Organism: Dolomedes plantarius; assembly: GCA_907164885.2. Taxonomy (NCBI): domain Eukaryota; kingdom Metazoa; phylum Arthropoda; class Arachnida; order Araneae; family Dolomedidae; genus Dolomedes; species Dolomedes plantarius. Next base: position 11,415 of record CAJRAI020000148.1, read on the forward strand.
TTTTATGTAATGTGCTTTAAATGTGCAATAAACGTAACGTTACCCTTTTAGGTACTTTGGTATTATCCCGTCGACCATTTTCGCCAAATCCGATTCATTTTCTTTCGCCAAACCGGATATTATCACCAAATGGTAGATTTTGCGCCAATAACCTCAAATTTTATCACATTACTGTGTAATCCTTGACTACGCGCAGTTAGTGTTCTTTAGCGTGTTGAAATATACTGTTTTCTTTACTCCGCTGCAAAATGATTCGAATTTAGATTTGCCTAGCACCGAAGAGAGTGCAGTGGCATATTTTCAAGAGTATGGAATCATTTTTCTCAAGAAAATGTGCCGTGAATGGCGACTGCACAAGGATAATGACTATTTGTTTGCGCTTTAAAAGCTATCAAGACTTTGGCCGCCGAAAATGATTGATAATAATATATATGGTTAGATTCAGAATAATTCAATGTGTAATTATAAAATAATAGAGGTTTTTACTTTGTTTTGATTCTTTGTTTCTTAATAATGTGTTTTAATAATATATTGTATTAATAATAAATTTAATGTGTTTGAGAATGTTTATTTTGGAAATTGCTTTTCATTATGATGGCGCCAAAGGATTTGCGATTTTCGCGAGCATTGATAGTCGACGGAATAAACCTGAAGTACCAGTTTTCATACATATGGCATTTAGTCATTTATGTCAAAGTTGTGGCTCCGTAGTGTGTGTTTCAAAATCTGTGAAGGGCTCATCTTAGAGATTGCGCTCTTCACCTCCGACTTGCTTTTGACCTCGTCTTGTTTACGCGTGAACCACTACGGTTTTCGTCCCCAGTATCCGTCTACAGCGTAGTGTTGCCTCGGGCAAAAATTTGTGCATTTCGTTCTTTTAAAAGAACAACTTGTGCCAAAAAATTTTTTTGCAATTCTACACACTGATATCTCTCCATGCGCCTCCCGTTGTGTTCTAACGAGAAGAAAAACGGTTGCTCCTGCGTCAACAACTGATTCCGGCTTTTGGATTTGCTGAAGAATATATAATCATCTATGACAGATCATCACAAATTAAATTTAACTTTGTGCCGTATTTTATAATATATGATGCAAATTAGTTCGGTCTTAATTCAACGAAAATTAAAGGTAAGACAAATTGTCGATGAAATTTGAGAAGTGTTTATAGCCAGAATAATTTTCGCAATAAATGGCGCTTGCTCATCATAACGTAAATGCGTTCGAATACCAGTGACATTTGAATCCCGATTGCGACGGCTATTCTTTGAGTTGCAGGTTAAACCAACTGTACCGTTCAATATGCATGACTGTATCTGTTTCTTACCTGACAAAAAATGACTTCCTGAACTTTGACTTCTTACTGAAAAAAAATGAAAAAAAAGTGCCACAACTGCTGCAAGTCATTCAGCAGTTGTGGCACTTTTGGTGGGATAAAGACCATCCACCACAACAAGCTGCTGCCAAACGGGATGGAACAAAATCGGTTTTTAACTGTCGCGAGACTTGCTCAAGAAAAGTTGAATATGCTCTCCAAAAGTTGAAAACCGAGAAACAGCATATTCCACAACAGATCGGAGTTTGTCAGTGGCGACGTCGCGAATGTGTTGCGCAATGCGTGCCTACAATTCAGCTAGTTTGGCAATCGTACCACCGGATGCAAGATTTTTTTCAGGTAACCCCACGGCCAGAAATCACAAGGATTAAGATCAGGTGATCTTGGCGGCCAGGCTGTTGAAAATGACGACTCAATTCGGAAATTCATGTGAGCAGCTGCTGCACTGGATTTGCAGTGTCCATCTGCTTAAAAATTATGCTACCCACACATGACTTGGTTGCGGAAAGAGTCTCTATCGTTCACCATTGGTCCGGTTTCAACTTGTGGCAGAAAACGGTGGACGGCTTATGGACATTATTGAGCAAGTGTACACGACAATTAAAAACCGATTTTTCCCATCGGGTGGGGCAGCACCTTGTCGTCGTGGATGGGGCATTCACTAAGAGTGGAACAACCTGCTGAATGGCTTGGGAGTCAATTTTTCAGTAGAAAACCGATACAAGTTCATGCACATCGAACAGTAGCATTAATTAAGACAACCCGCAACTCAAACAATAGCCGTCGCAGTGGGAATTCAATGTCACGGGTAGCCGAACCCAGTTAAGTTATGACGAATAAAGGCCATCTGTTGCTAAATTTTCGAACATTTTTTTTCTTATGCCGTACCATTCACCCCCCCCCCCCCTTCGTCGGGTATATTCAGGTCAATTTGTGGTCATATCTGACCAGTGGTTCTTTGGTTATATCTTTTTGAAAGTTGAACTTTGATTATAATTACCCTGTATATATATACTATATGAGTTTGCATAAATTAAAGATACGTTGTTGTTGCAAGTGTCCTGTTCCCGGATGCGTCCATCGGGAGGGCTGCTGTGTTCTCGGCTGAAACTCGAGGCTATGACCCCCCCTTCCTTCATCCGATGCTGACCATACGGAAGGCCCGCAGATGGTACGTGTCCATACCACCTGAACACTCAGTGACACCTGCCGGGACTCGAACCGAGCACCGAATCCTAAACTACTGGGTGGCTCCAGGCCTCTTTCTTTTTTGTTTTCGTATTGAACGATGTCTCGATGAAGTGGACGCATGGATCTCACTTAGAGGTATGCAAAATATAAACAGATATATATATATATATATATATATATATATATTATACATGTGGTTATCAAAATAATGGAAACACCTATCAATATAGTGGTGTTTATGAATGTGCTTCGTATTCCTATAAAAAACAAGTATGGTGTAGTGTAATGTTTGACTAGCAACGCTAGATAAAGTGAAAATGTTGTACCCGTGATTCCCCACCCCTCTACCAATCAGAGGATTGGCTGAGGGGGACGTTGAACCCAAGAGAGTGTTGAGGATTCGCGGGGAGTAAGTAAGTAAGAGAAGGAGAGCGTCTCTGTAGGGATCGGAGGTCTGGCGAGATGTATGCAGGCTCGTCTCACTTCTGGTGAGTTAATTATTCGTTAAGTCGAAAGTGAGACAGAGAGATGAGAGAATCTCTGAGAGTAATGTCAGGAGGCCTGGCTAGATAAAGCAGGTTCGTCTCGCCTCCAGGGAAATAATTAGTTCTGTAAGCAGAACAGAGTTAATCTGTACTAGATTAGAGTGTAGTATAGGAGTCGCGGTCTGGCAAGGTGCTGTTAGACCTTGCCCACCTCGTGCTCAGAGTTTTCTTTAATTGTTACATTAATGTTCAACCTGTAATAAATTTATGTTCGTCTTGTACAGTGGACGACTCATTATTGCACTACCATCATTTGTCCCTATGCCATAGAAAAGAACCTAAGTGACCGGGTCGGTTGAAAGAAAGAGGGTTCACGACATAAGGCCACCGAATATTTTTTATAATAATATAGTGTATGTATTTATTCTAGCTGTCAGGTAGCAGTAATGAAGCTATGGGCATCGTGCTTTTGTGGGGAGCAGCGTAAAATATCAACCTGCACGACTTGGTGCGAAAAGGGCAAATTGTTGGTGCGTGTTTAAATTGGAGTATCTGTTACTGCAACCCCCAGGGTAATGGGTATTTAATGAGCTATGGTATCGAAAGTCATGATAGCATACAGAGTGCGCGGAAAAACATCCTTTGCCAAACAGAATAGTGGACGAAAAGGAGAGCCGAGTGAAAGAGACGGACGAGGTATTGAAGCAGATTTGACATGAAGAAAAAAAAAATCTGCAAACAAAATGACCGAAGAGCTGAATCTGCATCTGCATGTTCCAATATCATCCGTCAGAGGTAGAAGGGAACTTCACAAACAAAACATTTACGGAAGAGTAGCTGTTCCCAGGCCACTTGTAATAGATGCGAGTACAAAATATCGTCCACAATGGTGCCACGAGCACAAATCCTGGTCGAGTAATATGTTGAAAAACAGCATTTGGACGACGAATCATTCTTCACGTCGTTCCTCGCAACAGGATGTGCGTATGTCTGCAGGACACCTACACAAGCGTAAGATTCTGGCTGTGTCATCTCAAACTATCAATCTTGGAAGTAGATATATCAGGGTTTGGGATGGCATCTCGTGGTTTTCTTCAGGCCCTATTGTAACCCTAAAAGGGAGATTGAACGGGAATGACTATGTATGTATATATATATATATATATATATATATATATATATATATATATATATATATATAATATAGATATATATATATATATATATATATAATATATATATATATACAGTCGAACTTCCCTATATCGAAATTTTCTATATATCGAACTCGTAGCAATCTCCATGTTTCATTACATAGAAAAACTGTTTCTATACATCGAAAAAATCTCTATATCGAATTTTTTTCACGACATATTGGGAAATTTTATTCCACTTTAGAATAAATCTTTCAATTTTTGGCGTTTGAAAGAATACTTCGTGGACTTCAATCGTGGAAAATTTCCCTGATGAAGTTTTTAAGGGGCTGAATGTAACCACTGTGTGGATTATTGTTTTTTTAAAGATATATAGTACTCTATAAATCTTTCATATTAATTCATTTTTTAGTTATTAACTTTCATTTAATGTGGATATCGCCTATAAATTGGAAAATGGAGTTTCGTATACGAAAATTAGCTTTAATTTTAATGTTTTAGAAGAATTATGATAAAACTAGGATCAATTTCTATATATCGAAATTCTCATATATCGAATTTTTTTTCCGGCATTTTGCTACTTCGATATATGGAGGTTCGACTGTATATAATTATATATAATATATATATATATCTATATATATATATATATATATATATATATATATATATATATAATTTATTTATTATTTGGTACTTTTTAGTGATATACTTATTGATAGTCATGTTGTGATATTCGCAGATGCACTTGACCGAATGTTGCTTGACCGATGCACTTGACCGAATGTGTTCATAGAAACAGACCGGGCGAGAAATCCCTACCCGAAAATGGGACGTTTTTTTTGAGAGAAATACAAAAGCTTTCGACTTTGGTGTCATCTTGTAATCTGACAGGAAAGAAATATGCCATATTCTATGTGATTTACGAATCTTATATTGTCTTGTTACATTGACTAATACATATATATATATATATATATATCATACGGTTAGGTTTTCGTCAAAGATATGCATTCCACTTGGGTTGGACATATCATGGAAATACGTTCCCCGTATCTTGGATATATATTCAGAGGAAGACTTCAGTTATTTCCTCATACGAACAATGCCATTGCAGTATCTTAATCTCGCAACTACAGATTTAGATAATCGTCAAAGTCAAAAGGTAGGGAAAGCAGATATGCATTTTTGAAAACATGTATTCGAGCGTCTATTTATAACGACGGCCCTTTATACTCACGCAAATTTTTTAACAGTCAGATACACAGTTAAAAAGCTTTAATTGCCACCACTACGTCGACATAGTCCGGGCAGACAGCGTGCATGTATAAGATCATTATGAGTGAGGTGTTTTGGCATCCGGCCATCCTTCCAATGAAGATGAACGAATGTTTCGCCATTTTGGTTCCCATTCTGTAATATTAATAAATTATAGTTCACGACAGGACTGAAAAAACAGTCGCTATAGTCACGGGAGAACGTTTGCTCGAAGAAATACGGAAAGTTTGTTGTCATAATTTTTCTCCTCTCGATACTCCTTTAAATTTATGTTGTCGATACAATGAGACTTATCATTACATATTTTTAGCCACAGAATGGCGACAGGGGTTTTCTCTCCTCGCGGTCTGTGTGTCATTCACGTCTATGGTCCACTTTCGGAATTAAGGGGGGCTCACAACCTTTAAAACTTAAAAAAAAATCGATTTTTTTTTGTTTTTGCTATTCTATTCTGAGTTTTTTGGGACATTTCGGAACAATATGCAAAAAAAACCGCATAAAAAAATTTGCATTATTTCTCGAGGTATGAGAGGTTTATGTAAAGCTCACTCTGTTGCCATAGCCATGTTATTCCAACTTTAACTTCAGTTTTCTCAAATATGTGAATTTTTGGATTGCGCGCACTGTTACTCCCAAACTGTGTGTGCCGACACACAAATTTTATCAGACTTGTATTATAATTTCTTTACACACTAAAACCAGAAAGTAAAAAAAAATTTGTAAAATTTTTTTACATTTGAAAAATGTTTTAAAGAATTGCTAAATTAAAAATTTTTTTTTAATTTTATGTAAATTTTTCAATTTAAACTATATTTTTTTTGTATATTTTTTGGTTTTAACATCAAACTTGAGTGTATTATTAATTTAATTTGACCAAAAAATAGTTCTTCTGTATGCATATTTCTTAATTTATGATGCGCGAAACATCCGATGATTGTTTCCCTTTTTAGTAATGTGTACATTTAAAAATAAAATCTACAAAAGATATTTATGCTTTAGAAGTTTTATTTTGTATAAAATATAACTGAAGACTTGTAGTTTGATATAAAACAGAAAAAAATTATATATATATATGATATTAATATTAGTTGGAGTTTCAGTAGCTCGAATTTGATCATGTTTAGGGTCATTTCCCAGTAGTCAAAGGTTGTGTCGCCCCCCTTCGAAAATGCGTGTTCAAGTCAAAACAGCGACAGTTGATAGCCACCTAAAAAGGAATCGTATTCCGCATCGTTTTTTTCGTATTATGTTGATATGCAATGTTCATTTCCTTCCATATGTGATTCTTAACCTGCCGAATAAATTCTCCAGAGGTGAAAACAAAACTGTTCTGTTCTTCGATACTGTTCTGTTCGGATGAGAGGTATAGGCGTAGCGTGCTTCTAACTTTTTTTGGGGGGTCGGGGGGGGGGCACGAATGAATTTATTTAAGGCACTCCTCAGTGCATTGACTGCCTGGCGGTCGTTAAAATATGAAATATTGTGATTTAAAAAAAAAAAAATTGAATAACAATAGAGTTGATGTTTGAGTAATATTAGAAAGTTATTCAGTGAGAAAAATAAAATGAGAAAAATTATAGCATCGAATTTTTGAGATGAATCATATCACTGTTAGAAGCTATGTTAAGGCTTAAGACATAATCGGAATCTTCAGTTTCACGGTTTGAAATAGCGGGAAAAAAACCAACTTTCTTAAAAGTTTTCTACAATTTTCCGATTTTAACTGAACTTCTATTAATGTTTTAATTTATATCAAGTTAAGTTTGGGGGGGGGGCACGTGCCCTCCCCCGTGGCTACGCCTATGATGAGAGGGGATAACATTTGGCTGAAAAAAAAACTTGGTACAAAACAACTAATGTTAAGTCTGCTATGTACTAACCCCATTGGATTCGCTCAACTCAATGTTAACCTATGGAGAAAATTTGTCCACGGATTGCCGACTTAAATTTAAAAGATTTTTTTAAAAAAAATATTGTACTCCGTCATAGAGAACGAAATTTTAACATTTATGTACATTTTTCGCTTTTTTTTAAAAATACAATTAATATTTTAGAGTTTAAATTATACGGGGAAAAATATCTGGTATAGTGTGTTTTAAACGGCTCATAAATTCCTTCTATGGACGAAATTTATAAAATGAATCCCGTAGCGCTTTGCAGAAAAGTTTCGGGCTATCTGACAATACCAATTTTATTGGATTATCAGCATTTATGTACCTGTAAATAGTTGAGAAAATATATTTTTAAATAAAAAAATTGGGGGGCAGCGCTTAATCCCCTCTATACAGAGAGAGCCATTACGATCCATCAAAATGTCAATCCTAAGGGGAGTGGAATTCTGGAACTGTCAACTGGACTCTCTCACCACAAGAGTCTGCAAGAAGAGGAAAAGGGAAATACGATTTTTTTTCTTAGTACATAGCAGCCTTAAGGGGACTCACTACCCTTAAATCTTTAAAACATTCGATATTTTGAACAAAATATATGTTAAAACCTGATCATTTCTGAACAAAATAAAGCAAACTGCATGAAAATATTCCTCTTAGTTCCGGAGATATTGATACTCTAAATATTTAATTACTGATCAAGTTTATGGTAAGAAAAATTTGAAACTCATTTTTTCTCGAAATGTAATTTTGCATCGTTCCGCAACTGATATCTCAAAAACTATGAAACATAATTCCGTGAAATTTTTATCACTGCATAATCTTGTTATTTTATTGTGTCTGAACTAGAATTATTGCAATCACTGCACATTTTGTTATTTTTTCAGGGGGTAAATTAGTGCAAAAATTTAAAGAAATTTTAAGTATATTTTGAGCAGTTTAAAAAAAAATTTTAAATATTTTAATGCTAAATGTTTTATGTTCAATTGTATTTTGAATTATTTATTTTAAATATAAAACAGGAATTACACATTTAAGTGTAAAATTAATTTCATAGTTCTGCGCGTAAGACAGTATGCAATAAAAATGCTTAAAAAACAAGGTATATCTAAAGCATTGAAAAAATATTTAAAATTATTTTTAGAGTTGAAAATTTTTTATTAAAATAAATATATCAATTTATCATACACATAAAATTTGGAAAAATTGGGAGTAAATTGAAGTAGTTACAAAGAGTCAAATAGTATTAAAATATGCCTTATTTCCTTGACTTAAGAGTAGTGAGTTCCCTTAACATTCTGGGAATAGAGTGGTGGCCGAGTCATAATTCGACACCGAAGGGGCTGCCACTGAATACCCTCGTTTCAAAGCTGGTAATATGTGGGTCGGATTTGTCGCCCCTGGAGGATGCCGGGGCAAAATGTTGGCCCCAGTCGCACAATGTTCGTGATTACGTAATTGATACTAAGTCATAATATATAATAACGTATGAAGTCAAATATCCCGGGTTTCTGAAATCCTGCCTAGAAACAAAATGAGCGATCGTGCGGGAGACCGGGCAGCTTTGGTGCAGACAAAATAAACAGTAAAATCACGCGACGCAAACATAAGTAAAATTTGAATGCAATCCGAAAGCGATGAAATTTGTTTTTGCCGTATTTTGCAAAAAAGTTCCAGGAAACGTCACGGTTTTGTGCACAATTTGCGAATCTCCGCGGAATGAATTGTTTCGAACAAGGCTATTTCCTGGTCGAACAAAGGAATGCTGGCCACAAAAAAACTCTTCGGCCTGCGTCATTCTGCATGTTTCGGAACAGCCGATTTCTTCACGAGCTGCTGGTCAACCACTTTCCTTTCAAAATAAACGATTAAAGCTTAACGATTATTATACATTTTAAAATATTAAATTTGCTATTCTAAATTCATTTACTGTACTATTATTATTTACCAATCTAAATTTTATTCATCTACAACAGAAACAGTTGCAGACTGTTTCGTCAATTGCAGATTCAAGTCGTAGGCGTAGATGTGTATCTAACTTTCACTTTTGTCACGAATTGAATTCAGTTAGGGT
>CAJRAI020000150.1:0-10000 GCA_907164885.2 Dolomedes plantarius
ACTCATGAAAGTTCGCCATAAAAGAAGAAGGGTTGTTAATAGCAAAAAATAGCAATAGGGGGCGCCACTAGAGGGGTGCTGTTCAGAAAACAGATATTTTTCGGCAGGAGCAGGTTACGTAAGAAGATTACATAAGCGAGAAGTTTCAAGAACATTCCATGATGAATCAGCGAAAAGATGGGCGGGAGTTTAACAAAAAGAAGCTAGTCAGTCGGCACAGAGATCTGATTGAGAGAAGACGTATGTCTTGATAGAGAACCTGGGTGGAGTGGTTGCATAATTATGTTGGAGCTCTGATAGTAATAATGAAAATAAACGAATTTAAGTGATCTGTGTCATCTCATCAAATCATTCGGTCGACGATTGTCTTTAATTAAATACGAAATGGATACGAAACATGTCATATGCATATGAAACGTGTCATATATATATATATATATGTGTAGTAGGATTCAAAAGTTCCCGGACTGAGTCTATAACTTAAAAAGTATTATCAATAAAATTGCTGAAACACATCCTCCTTCGAAATAAGACCCTTGCGCAACAACACACTTTTGCCATCGATTGTAAATGTCTTTGAAACATTTCTGGAATCCATTTTTAGCCATGTCTTTTCACTCAGGCTGCGATACACTTTTAACTTCATCTGCAGATTGAAATCGATGACCCTGCAAACGACTTGCCAGTTCAGGAAATAGGCTAAAGTCGCAGGGGTCGAGATGAGAGAAGTAAGGAGGGTGTGGAAAAACAGTTGTTTTCGTTTTCGCAAGAAAGTCAGCGACGAGGAGGCATCGATGTGCAGGAGCGTTGTCATGCAAAAGCACCCATGACTGCTCAGCCCAAAATTTTGGTCTCTTCTTCCGGATCGACTTACGCAAACGACGCAGGATGTCTACATATTGTTCTTTGTTCACAGTGCGTCCTTCAGGGATAAATTCCAGATGCACAATACCCTGTATATTGAAGAACACCTTTTCGATGTTTTCAGTGGTCCGGGAAGACTGCGGAAATCCAACGCATTCGTCGTCGGAACTTTCCCTGCCTTCTCTGAAACGTCGATGCCACTCAAAAGCTTGCGTTCGCGATAATGTATCACTGCCGTACACATGCTTCAACATTTCGTAAGTCTCCGTAGCGCTCTTTCCCAAGCGAACACAAAATTTGATATTAATTCTCTGCTCAACAAACGCCATTTCTTTCAATCTTTTGTTACTAAATGCACCCACCTACAAAATACGACGCCGTGGTGAACGACCGACCACGAGAATTGGGTCAAACCACTTTTAGAAGAGGGGGAGAACGTAGTAACATAGAAACGTTATCGTAATCGGTGTACTGCAAAATTTTTTTAGTTATAGGCTCAGTCCGGGAACTTTTGAATCCTACCTTGTATATATATATGTATATATATATATAATATAAACAATACAAATAAACAAAAATTAAAATTCAAGCATAGACTGCTAAATCACTTTAACATAAAACATATCCTCCAAAGAAAACATAAATTTTCAATAGAGGAAAGTGCAGAAACTTCATATCCCCATAATGAAAAAAACAAATAAATAATCCAACAGAGATAGATAAAAATAATACGAATATAGACAAAAAACAAACATCCCTGATGACGAGACCTGTCGGTTACTTCTATCCCTGATGACGAGACCTGTCGGTTACCTCAATGTTGTTTTATGGTCCAGTTCCGGCACTTATACAGAATCTTGCCGTTGGTGCGTGGATGCCCAGAGTGCTTGATTTCTGTTATTTTTTTGTCTATATTCGTATTATTTTTATCTATCTCTGTTGGATTATATATATATATATATCTATTTGTCGGGCGGGCGACTACAACCGCTATAATGGAAGATGTTGCAGTCTTATATAATCCTTTATTTGAATTGCAGCGTAGTGGAAGGCAGTTCAAGAGTCAAACACACACACTAATCCTTTTAGATATATTTATTATTTCTTCCAACTTCACGTATACCACCTCTCCAAGATGACGCACATCGTAGCGCCCGCCCTACTCCAACACGGAGCAGTCCTAACGTGCGACTGCTGTCATTGAAAACTCGTCTAGGTTTGCCTAACTTACCTATTGTCTCAAAAGCTTCTAAAACTACTGCGCATGCTCATGACGTCTGCGCCGGCGATGGGGAATGGGCGCGGCTACATTTGATACTATTTTTAGATTCTCAAAAAAGGGATTTCCCTCCTTAGGATTGAGAATTGGCGCGTTTCGAAATACGATTAATAATGAGATTTAATTCTAGGAATTTGATTATTCTGAAGCCTCTCTGTAAATTATTTAATTGTTATTCTTTTTCTAATTAATTCTTTATATATATATAAATATAAATAAATAAATAAATATATATATATATATATATATATATATATATATATATAGTGACATAACGAATAGCATTCGTAGCGATGCGCTAAGGCAGCCATTAACCACAAATCATAAATACATCATTCGTCAATATTTACAAGTTCTATAACCATATGCATGCTGCAGCCTAGCATGGGTGAATTAGCATGGGTGAGCACTAACATGGGTTAATTAGCTCTAAAAATCCTTGGGTGAATTAATACCTAAAGAAAATAACATAGGGGAATTAACATCCAAATGTGAAAATCATAGGCGAATCAACACCCAAAAAACTGTATATTAAGCAATAAACCATTAAAATACGATCCCCTATCGTCGGATGGTTATTACGCCGTGGAAAAAGCAAAGAAAACTAATCAACACAAGCTGTTTCACTATGGTTCCATATGTAAAACACGTTTATAATGAACTTAAAGAAACAAAAACTGAAATCTTATGACACGACGGTTGAGTGTGCGTGTATATATATATATATATATATATATATATATATATATATATATATATATATATATATATATATATATATATATATATATATGTTTGTGTGTGTGTTAGTTCAAATTTTCTAACAAGTATTTTTCTAAACTTATACAAGGAAAATAAGCTTTGCAAGCACAAATAGGAGTGATGAATGTACAGGAAGCGTGAATATTAAGTCTTCCCCAAACCTGCTATTCATCAAAACTTTTGGGTATTTTTAGCACCGGCACAGTACGTGATTAATGAATGGTAAATGAACTGTGTCCGTGGAAAGGTATACACTTTAACACTATAATGCGACGCTTGCATTCAATAGTACGTGGTGTGCAGAGCAGAATGTATCTGTGATAGCATCTAAAGCGTGAATAAGAGCAGGTGGTGAGGACAAAATTAATGTTTTTGCTCATATTCCTGGGAAAGTGTATGAAGAGAAATTGAGGTAATGCATTTTTTCCAAGTGGAAAAAGTGCTGATATAAAAATGCACACATTCTCGCATAGTTATTTCTAGTCTGATATTGAAAAATGGTAAAATTTTGTGACTGCGAAAAAATATATCTTTAGAGTTTTTGTACGAGGATTTAACTGGATATTTTTAATATTTATATCGCCAAGCTTTTTTTATTTTGAACTTCGTTTACACGCCAGTTTCACATACTATAAAACAAGAAAGTTATAAATAGAAAATTTTTTAAAAGTTACAAAAATTTAAAAAGTAATTTAAAACATATTTTTCAAACTTTTCCTTGTGCCTTTATAAGTAGATCGTAAGTAAATTTCGTAGAAACCTGGTTGACGTATAAAAGAAATATGGAAGTAAACTGTATTTGATATGAAACTAGAAAATAAATCAACGTCATTTACATGTCAGTTATTTCACATACTAAAATTAAAGTTATATACAGGGAAACTCCACGAAACGGCCATATATTTTTTCAAAAGCATTTAAAGATACCGTATAGCGAATTTTATGGAAGAAACCCATTTTCTACGGCCACCTCTGAAAACGGCATATTTTCTTTGAAACTAGGAATAGTCATCATAGAGAACTTTCTCTTTATAATGAAAACTTTTCCAATTTTACGAAAATTTAGAAAGTACAGTGGGATCTCGATCTATCGTTTTTCAAGGGACCGACTGAATTGAACGATAAATGCGGAAAAATGATAGATGGGGGAACATAACAAAAAAAATATGATCGTCGGGACTGAGTGAAATAAACGATACATACGGGAAAACGATGATTCGGAAAACGATCGATCGAGATTCCACTGTATTTAAAAAAACAAAAAAATCCGGTACCTCTATAAATCTGCTAGTTGAAAGAAAAGTTCGCATAAACATGATTTATGTACAAAAAAAGGAAATTAGCTATCTATATATATAAAACGCATATGTAAGCGGCTCAGAAATCGGCGATATTTGTACACTCCGAATGGCAACGGCTGCAACTACCAGATGTAAACGTTAGCGGCCAACCGGGTGCGTGTAGTCGCTCGACGATAGCACGTAATTTGGTACAATTTAATTGCTGTATTTTACTCGTGAATAATTTTAATTTATTATTCTTTTGTTCCGCCGGTTTTTCTAAATGTATGAAAGAGGACAAACTTTTGACAAAATATATATAGACCTATCAAATCCAGTGTTTAGTCATGAACTGTTGTATGTAGGTTTATCTACAGTCCTTTCTTTTCTATCACTGGCCGCCATAGAGAAGTTTCACTATGCAATCAAAACTGTTCCAATTTTACAAAAATTGAAAAAGTATTTTAAAACATGCTTTTTAACATTTTTCTGGTATCTTTATAAATCTGCTAATTCGTAAGAAAAGTTCGTATACACCTGGTTCTTGTACAAAAACCATTATGGAAATTCGCTATATCTATACTTATATATAAAGAGAGAGCGATTTTGTACGTGGAGGGTAATCTCCAGAACCACTTCACCTATTTGAAAAATTCTTTCACTGTTTGAAAGGTATATTATTCCAGATGGACATAGGCTATATATTATGTATATCTGATAATCTATACTTATATATAAAGAGATAGCGATTTTGTATGTGGAGGTAATCTCCAGAACCACTTCACCTATTTGAAAAATTCTTTCACTGTTTGAAAGGTACATTATTCCAGATGGACATAGGCTATATATTATGTATATCTGATCATCTATACTTATATATAAAGAGAGAGCGATTTTGTATGTGGAGGTAATCTCCAGAACCACTTCACCTATTTCAAAAATTCTTTCACTGTTTGAAAGGTATATTATTCCAGATGGACATAGGCTATATATTATGTATATCTGATAATCTGTACTTATATATAAAGAGATAGCGATTTTGTATGTGGAGGTAATCTCCAGAACCACTTCACCTATTTGAAAAATTCTTTCACTGTTTGAAAGGTACATTATTCCAGATGGACATAGGCTATATATTATGTATATCTGATCATCTATACTTATATATAAAGAGAGAGCGATTTTGTATGTGGAGGTAATCTCCAGAACCACTTCACCTATTTCAAAAATTCTTTCACTGTTTGAAAGGTACATTATTCCAGATGGACATAGGCTATATATTATGTATATCTGATCAGTAGAAATAAAGTTATTTGCTTACTTTACTTCTGAAGTTAGGGGCTTACTTTATTCTGCTGAGAATAAAGTGGGCTTCTGAAGAGTGGGCTTCTGTACTGACATTAGCGGTTCGAAACTAGCCTATGTTCTGGTATAATATTTTGTTCAACCCGGACAAAGTCGGGACGGGCCGCTAGTGTTTGATATAGAACTGTAAATTAAATGAGAATAAATGTTATTGGCACGTTTTGAAAAGCTATCATATCTCGGTGAAAGAGGTCTAGACATCGGGTTTCTGAATAGACTCAAGACCCATTAGAAACATAACGATATTATACGTATACATATATTTAACACATATATTTAACGATATATATTTAACACATAAATACATTCACTTAAACCAAGATATGTTTGACTATCTGACAGATTGCGCCCACATACCAACATGCATTCGAATGTATACTCATAAATGAACATAAATCATTTAACAAGTACATTATTATGCATAGCTAAAATATTTAAAAGGTATTATATTTACATTACCAAAATGCGTTATAACTCGTTCGACTTATAAATTTTCTCGTAAAATGAAGGTAGCTAAATATTAGGCAAATTTATTCCGAACACAATTAAAAACTTTTGACTTCAAATGTTTGAAAGTCAGCACAATGCTTCAAAAGGATTTTAAAGTCTAGATGTTAAATGTGATAAAGCTTTCAGGTTGTTAATTATTAATGTAGGAGAAGCTCGCGCATTTGTAAAAGAAATTCTTTAGTCATTGTTATAACTGAATAATTCCGGAAATGTAAATGGGCATTTATGCATAATCAAACTGATTTATATAATGCATTATTCCTCTGCTTAGAACTTTTTTTTAAAAAAAAATCAGATAAATTGGTTGCTGAGCAAATTCGGTTTTAAATTTGGAACCATAAATCAAAAATCTAGAATTCAGTGTGCAAATTAATGCTTTTAAATATTAATATATTCAGGTTTATAATAAATATATTCTTTAGTCTCAGACATTAATAACTTGCTAAGTGACTCTTGTAAAGATGAAATATTGTTCACACATTCCCTCGGGGGAAAATAATAGAACCGTTTTCTCCTTTTGTATGGATAGATTGCATATTGCATATAGAGTAAATTCCTTTTAGAGCTCTCAGAAACGCTTCATATTGAAATTCTTTACAATTTTGCCTAACAATATAGTTATTAACATTTCTATTTTATTCATTGATAAATATTAACATTTTCACCTAATTTAACTGTTCAGCGTCTCTGTATTTGTATATATACTTATTCTATTCCACCCTGATTGTTTATTAAACACCATTTTCTGAAATTGTTTATTTTTTTTCATAAATTGTTTAATCTTATCATGTCACATTAGTTTTTTTAAACATACAAAACATGAATACTACATTTTTTGGACCATAAGACAAACAGGACGATAAAACGCACTTGAAATATATGGCGAGATTTTTTTTTTGTATTTTGTTAGGTATATAAAGGTATTTACAATTTCTTACTTTATAAAAAAAGATATATCTATATATTTAAGTTTGTAAGCCAATACTTTGGGTAGTCTGTGAGAGAAACAACTGCATTAATTTCCTTGATTTTGGTTTTAAACGAAAGATTTTAATCTAAAGATGCGTCAACTTTGATTGTTGTAACCGCAGTTTCTATTAATCAGCTATATTTTACAATTAAAAGTTTCTCAGTGGCATGCTTAAATCTGGCTTTAGATACTTACTAAACCCAAGGTCACATAAACACGTTAAGGTCGATTTATACAGCCACGTGAAGGGAACGTAACGGGAACGATCCGAGCGCGCGACGAGTCGTCGTAATCATTTCCTCGCTGTTTTTCAATGGAAGTGTTTATACTGCGCCGTGACACGTCCGATTCTCGGCAGGGAATCGGCCGGCGAAAACGATTCGGAGCAGGAAGTCGTTCACTGCTCGGCCGTCTCTCGTTCATGGCAGAAAGTAAAAAGTGGCTATTCAAGATATAATTTACATACTGTTATTTATGTTTGATATTTGATATGGATGATGAAAACTCATTGAGCTGGTGAGAGGTTTTGTACGATTTGGCCTATCAAAATACATTGATCCAAAGTTCAAAATGACAATTCGGAAGGCAATAGGAGAAAATTATACCTGAAATTACAATTGGTCCACTAAAATATAAAATTTATCAATTTGTATGAATAATGAAACAATGGAAAAATTATTTACACGATTTAGAAAGTGTAAATTGTTAAAATCAAATACTTACATGAATGGATTTGTTGGTTATAAAGCAATTTTTCTTGCTTTCTGAGCAGAAAAATTGTATATTAAAAGTGAAAAGTCCAAAGATGATGAGAGATCATTTTCATTAGAAATAAGTGCCAAGGAGGACAGGCGTACAATCCGTATTCAAAGCATTCTGATTGTACCTGCTTTGTAATATTTCCAATTCTTGTGGGAAAAGTGGGAAATAAAATAAATTATAATGATAGAGAGAACAAGTAAAAGCCATTTTTTGTTTACCTCAATCCTCCAGGCTTCAGACCCCTTTCTTCCCAACAGGTTTGGAGCGCATTTACTTATTTGTCTTACACTCCCTGGAGAAATGTCTTGTCTATTGTTTGCTTTGAATATACCAAACATTTGACCAAATGGTATTAGTATTCGTTCACAAGGATATGTTCACGTTTTTCTCAGTTTGCAACTATTCCGTGAAAAAAGTTTATAATTCTTCAAATGACTGTATGTAGTGACTGACAGATAGTAGAAATTGATATTGAAAAAAAAGGATTGATAATCAAGGGTTTACTATAACTGAATTGAAGATAAATCATGTTTTTTAACCGAGAAATTTTTCGAACCAAAAGGGTAGTTTGTCAATTTAGATTCTTTCTGCGATTCTTTCGAAAAAATCGAAACATATATATATTTTTATAAGTTGAATTATAGAAACCGCGAAAAATGAGGGATTTCTTTTAAAAACCCGTAACATTTAGAAAAGTGTTGCTATGAGAAATAAAAATGGCAGCCCTCGGCGGTTGCCCAGTTCGCCCACCCATAAGCACGGCCCTGGCTTTCCTCTTCCTCCTCCTCTAACAAAAGTGTGATAATGGCTAAATCTTTAACTGAAAAATGAAACCGCGCCATGACGTTACAAATCTTTCACAACTAATGAAACACGTTTCCGCCACTTTCTACTCCCGTCTCTGTATAAACACAAGCATCCGGTGCTCGGGCTCGGCTCGATCCCGTTACGTTCCTTTTACGTGCCTGTATAAATCGACCCTTAATGTGTTTATTCCGAGGAATCTCTCTAGCTCTCACTCTGCTGCTTTTATTTTTAATTAAATTTGTGAAATATGGAATGAAATTTGACGAAAATTGTTTCTTTTATGCTGTTAAGAAATCTTTTTTTATTGGGTTCAGTTGCAATTTTTTAAATTTTGATTTTTAATATTATGATTTTCTACATTTGGCAATGATATGTTGAGTATAATTTGTGCATTAGTACATTCATTTAAAATCCAGGCACCCTATTTTGACGGATACCAACTGGTATAATATATATATATATATATATATATATATATATATATATATATATATATATATATATATATATATATATATATATATATATATATATATATATAGTTACGAATTTCCAGTTTGTTTTCGGTGATTGAATGGACTTTGAATAATGCAGAATAAATACAAGGATTTAATTACAGGAAGTCGAAATACTACAGATTATAGATTGTCTGAAACTGACTAAAGTGCTTTTAGCACAATTTCTACATCACAGAAGTACGGAAAAACTCTAAATAAAAGACGCGGCATGGAGTAGCACTTATCGCGGCTTAAATCTCAGCGATTCTCCGAAGAAAATGAAAATCTCACAGCTAACAGCGGCGCTTTTCACAACTCAAAACTGAAATCTTAAGTCCGAACTCTGAATCGAGGCTGTATTTCTAGCATCTCGAGAGTCTGGGGATTTCCGCAATGTTTCAGAAAATACCAGACCTTTTTTAAAGACGTCAAATCGCCAAATTTTGTCCCCCAAAATTAGTCCCCAATAAGCCAATATCTCACCAATTTGGCGAGATACCATCGAAACCCTATATTAAATCCGTGGTACATCAGAAATTTAGCTAATACGTCTATTTACATGGAACAAACGATAATAAAGCATTATTTTACAAACAGAATAAAAATTTTAATGCTGATTTAAGCTAAAGACATACATTAATTTACAAAATTCGCTGCAATATAATAAAATACACTCTGTCACAAAAAAAAAAATATGCATCCAGAAGAAATCGATCTACTATCATAAAAATTGGCAGAAATGTAGTCTGGTAAAAGATATGCAAATGATTAAAATTTCCACGCCAATGATAAAGGGTAAGCGCGCTATGCGCATACGAAATGCGCAGCTGGGGGAGATAAAAAGCATGATTGCTCGTGCCATAGGGTTATTCAAACAAATCTGCCGACTTGAATGGAAATATTG
>CAJRAI020000150.1:15000-32500 GCA_907164885.2 Dolomedes plantarius
TTCCTCATTACAGCGCTAATAAAAGAACTGAACAGTATTTATGCCAATTAAGAGAATAATTCCTAAATATTTTTTTATTAAAATTAATTTTTATTCATAACTACTCTATACAATAAAATTTCTTGATTTTACACACATTAATTTTTAATTTTATATCAAAATGAAGTATAAGCGTGTATTCTTGTCTCACACATACACTTCTATGATCATATTTTATAACATTTTAAATTTTGCCTTTAAATATGTTTTATATAATTATTACACTTTTAAAGTCGAAACAATATTATTGCGCGCACTGGACGATAATAAGGAGTAAAATGTTAAAATTACTTTTTTTAAATACAGCTGACTAAGATGATTCCATAAATTTCTAATTTATGTAGATTTGCAGTACATGGACCTCTAAAATATAAATTCGTTTTAAATACGGCATTTACATATTGTTTGCTATAAAACTATTTCTACCTTGACGTGAGTGCTGCACACATGAAGCAAACGATTGTGACTAAGGGCATATAACACATAAAAGGCTTCAAATTTTCAATTTTGTTTATTAAAAATGGAGGAAACTGAGACGATTCCATAAATTTATAATTTGTGTAGATTTACACTGCATGGACCTCTAAAATTTAAATACGTTACATAAACGGCATTTACTTCTTGTTTGCCTGTAAAACTATTTCTACCTTGACGTGAGTGCTGCACACACGAAGCAAACGATTGTGACTAAGAGCACGTAACACATAAAATGCTTCAAATTTTCAATTTTGTTTATTAAAAATAGAGGAAACAGACAATTCCATAAATATATAATTTACATAGATTTACACTACATGGACCTCTACAATTTAAATACGTTACAAAAATGGCATTTAAATACGGCATTTTTTCATTGTTTGCCTGTAAAACTATTTCTACTTTGACGCAAGTGAAGCAAACGTTTTTGACTAAGGGCACATAGCACATAAAATGCTTCAAATTTTCAATTTTGTTTATTACAAATAGAGGAAACTGAGGCGATTCCATAAATTTTTAATTTACACAGTTTTACACTACACTGGCCTCTAAAATTTAAATACGTTAAAAAAACACGGCATTTACTCATTGTTTGCCTGCAAAAATATTTCTACCTTGACGTGAGTGCTGCAAACATGAAGCAAATGATTGTGACTAAAAGGACATAACACATAAAATGCTTCAAATTTTCAATTTTGTTTATTAAAAATAGAGGAAACTGAGACGATTCCATAAAATTATAATTTACATAGATTTACACTACACTGACCTCTAAAATTTAAATACGTTAAAAATACGGCATTTACTCATTGTTTGCCTGTAAAACTATTTCTACCTTGACGTGATTGCTGCACACATAAATCAAATGATTGTGACTAAGGGGACATAACACATAAAATGATTCAAATTTTCAATTTTGTTTATTAAAAATAGAGGAAACTGAGACGATTCCATAAATTTATAATTTACATAGATTTACACTACATGGACCTCGAAAATTTAAATATGCTATAAAAACGGTATTTAATCTAATATCCGCAAGTTTCAGAAGAATTGTGGTGTAGAAAATATGAATTAACGAAAACAGCGTGTTTTTATGCGAGCGACACAGTGTTCCGTGTTTTCATTCATAGAGCGTATTTGCGGACGACTGAAAATTCTGCCACTACTCCGTCTGCGAGTAAGTTTGAAGCAAACGAAATTTACCCTAATTTATTTACATGTGACGCATGTCTAATCAGTTATTTACTTTTTGTTATTTCCCATGTTTTTGATATGCATTTAAGGCTGATGTGTACTAACCATAATGGATTCCCTGACCTATATTTTATGTAAAAATCTGCGAGAAATAAAAAATACGGATGTTGCGTCTTGGCGATAACATCGCATACTTCCCCATAAAGACTCCGGATTTGGCGACATTTTGGCGAAAAATTTAATGCCAAGTTTTATTGTCAAGTGATTATTGTCATGTTCTATTGTTAGCACTCATATTTCTATGGCAACCATAGAAAAATTAACTGATATTATGTTTGTATCAATAGCGGGTCCAATGGACCGCGCGATAAGTAATGATACAAATTATGAATCAGAGAAAAATGTCAAACAAATTTTTAATCTCAACAGCATATAAAGAGAATAGAATATATTAGTAGAGTACACTCTCTGGTGATCGCCATACAATCCCCCTTTTGAGTTATCCTGATATCAACAGTAGCATGCCCACCAGGACTTCACGTTTCGTTTTAATAGCAGTATGGGCTACTTAATAGAACTTGCTGTATTTGCCATGGGGTAAACCATTTGGTTATTAAGAATGTATAGATAAAAGTGTACACTGGTAATGTATTTTATAATAATAAATTCGATATTATAATTTCTGAAGTTTCAAGTATAATTAGCTGGAGAACGTTACATATATTTCACATCCAATAGCCGACCACAAAAAAGGGGGAAAAAATCAAAATCATGCTTTAATGAGGGGTTTTGCTGAGAAATGTGAAATACTTTATGAAAAAAATTCCCATGTGTTTGAGAATTTAAATGGGGTTTAAAGAGCAACCATGAAAAAATTCATTTTCATAGGGTTAAACAAGTAATATATAAAAAAAAATTTTAAAGTCAATTCCTACTTAGGTCAACAAAGAAAAATTTAAGTGTGGACTAATAGTAGGAATTGAAAAAAAGGATTGCCTGTCAGAACCTTGCTTAGTGTGCGAGATTAGGAGGGGGGGGATTAATTAATTAAATTTAATTAATCAATTAATATTTGAAAAAACTTTATTAACATCAAGTGTCATCCACTTCAAGTTTAAAAAAATGTATTTGAACTTGAGTGGATGAATAAAAAGTACTTTTATTAACGATTGAAAATTTGAACAAGATATATATAGAGAGAGTGTGAACTAATAGTAGGAATTGAAAAAACAACTTCATTATTTAGAAACTTTTTCATGATTTTGGGAATAATTTGTATTTAAATGTGATTTAAAATCGCATTTCTAAAATAGCAGATGAATTTATAAAATAGTACATTTTCTTACGGTAAATGATAATTTAAATTTTCTGAACGTCTCAAAATCCAACGAAAATCCTATATATCAATATATTAACTAAGAAAATGCTTTTAACACGGTCGAAATATTTTGAAACAAATAAAATATATCTCTGTTAAGCCCCACTACTTTAATTTTCTGATGAGAAAAGGAGATCTTTTCTACAACTTCAACTTTAAGACACCAAAGCGTGGGAAAGTAAATTAAATTCTATGGCTTTTAGCGTAAACGAAGTTCCATTACGGCAGAATTATCTTTATTAGGGAGTCTACTGCCACGCAAAGATAAATTTTCATTTGTCCACAAAATATTCTCCGAAGCTGTCCGAAATTATCAACTCTGATTTAGTTTAAGAGTTTACACTATTCCTCGACGGAGACATCTACTGTTTTCCCCGCTAACAGAATAAGTCGCAGAGTTTCTTTCGAGAACCCGAACTTTTCTTCTAGAGTAACAAGCGAGGATAGTTCATTTCTACAGCATAATTGAGAAGTTGAAGCCTGCTATTCATTTATCACATTTATACAATAATTTTGGCCCCTGTTTAGACAACGTAATTACGGTAGTGATATTATGGGCAGCGTAAATGAATTTTATAAATGTGTTCAGTCATTAGCATGACTGATGAAAATTATTTTATACGTTTTGAATTGCATATTACTTCCTATTTAAGGAAAATTCGTGCTTAAAACATGCTTATACGTGTTGAAGCCTGCTATTCATTTATCACATTTATACAATATTTTTGGCCCCTGTTTACACAACGTAATTACGGTAGTGATATTATGGGCAGCATAAATGAATTTTATAAATGTGTTCAGTCATTAGCATGACTGATGAAAATAATTTTATACGCTTTGAATTGCATATTACTTCCTATTTAAGGAAAATTCATGTTTAAAACATGCTTATACGTGTTGAAGCCTGCTATTTATTTATCACATTTATACAATATTTTTTGCCCCTGTTTAGACAACGTAATTACGGTAGTGATATTATGGGCAGCATAAATGAATTTTATAAATGCGTTCCGTCATTAGCATGACTGATGAAAATTATTTTATACGTTTTGAATTGCATATTACTTCCTATTTAAGGAAAATTCGTGTTTAAAACATGCTTATACGTGTTGAAGCCTGCTATTCATTTATCACATTTATACAATATTTTTTGCCCCTGTTTAGACAACGTAATTACGGTAGTGATATTATGGGCAGCATAAATGAATTTTATAAATGTGTTCAGTCATTAGCATGACTGATGAAAATTATTTTATACGTTTTGAATTGCATATTACTTCATATTTAAGGAAAATTCGTGTTTAAAACATGCTTATACGTGTTGAAGCCTGCTATCCATTTATCACATTTATACAATATTTTTGGCCCCTGTTTACACAAGGTAATTAAGGTAGTGATATTATCGGCAGCATAAATGATTTTTATAAATGTGTTCAGTCATTAGCATGACTGATGAAAATTATTTTATACGTTTTGAATTGCATATTACTGCCTATTTAAGGAAAATTCGTGTTTAAAACATGCTTATACGTGTTGAAGCCTGCTATCCATTTATCACATTTATACAATATTTTTGGCCCCTGTTTACACAAGGTAATTAAGGTAGTGATATTATCGGCAGCATAAATGAATTTTATAAATGTGTTCAGTCATTAGCATGACTGATGAAAATTATTTTATACGTTTTGAATTGCATATTACTTCCTATTTAAGGAAAATTCATGTTTAAAACATGCTTATACGTGTTGAAGACTGCTATATATTTAACACATTTATACAATATTTTTTGCCCCTGTTTAGACAACGTAATTACGGTAGTGATATTATGGGCAGCATAAATGAATTTTATAAATGTGTTCAGTCATTAGCATGACTGATGAAAATAATTTTATACGTTTTGAATTGCATATTACTTCCTATTTAAGGAAAATTCATGTTTAAAACATGCTTATACGTTTTGAAGACTGCTATATATTTATCACATTTATACAATATTTTTTGCCCCTGTTTAGACAACGTAATTACGGTAGTGATATTATGGGCAGCATAAATGAATTTTATAAATGTGTTCCGTCATTAGCATGACTGATGAAAATTATTTTATACGTTTTGAATTGCATATTACTTCCTATTTAAGGAAAATTCGTGTTTAAAACATGCTTATACGTGTTGAAGCCTTCTATTCATTTATCACATTTATACAATATTTTTTCCCCTGTTTAGACAACGTAATTACGGTAGTGATATTATGGGCAGCATAAATGAATTTTATAAATGTGTTCAGTCATTAGCATGACTGATGAAAATTATTTTATACGTTTTGAATTGCATATTACTTCCTATTTAAGGAAAATTCGTGTTTAAAACATGCTTATACGTGTTGAAGCCTGCTATTCATTTATCACATTTATACAATATTTTTTGCCCCTGTTTAGACAACGTAATTACGGTAGTGATATTATGGGCAGCATAAATGAATTTTATAAATGTGTTCAGTCATTAGCATGACTGATGAAAATTATTTTATACGTTTTGAATTGCATATTACTTCATATTTAAGGAAAATTCGTGTTTAAAACATGCTTATACGTGTTGAAGCCTGCTATCCATTTATCACATTTATACAATATTTTTGGCCCCTGTTTACACAAGGTAATTAAGGTAGTGATATTATCGGCAGCATAAATGATTTTTATAAATGTGTTCAGTCATTAGCATGACTGATGAAAATTATTTTATACGTTTTGAATTGCATATTACTTCCTATTTAAGGAAAATTAGTGTTTAAAACATGCTTATACGTGTTGAAGCCTGCTATTCATTTATCACATTTATAAAATATTTTTTGCCCCTGTTTAGACAACGTAATTACGGTAGTGATATTATGGGAAGCATAAATGAATTTTATAAATGTGTTCAGTCATTAGCATGACTGATGAAAATTATTTTATACGTTTTGAATTGCATATTACTTCCTATTTAAGGAAAATTAGTGTTTAAAACATGCTTATACGTGTTGAAGCCTGCTATCCATTTATCACATTTATACAATATTTTTGGCCCCTGTTTACACAAGGTAATTAAGGTACTGTCCGACCACAGAACGAAGAACCACGGTTGGCATAGTGCCAAGACGATTCTATTCACCCTTTAGGTAAGGCTGCTGAGGAAGGAGGGGGAAAAGTCTCGTATTCTCTCGACATTCTTTAGAATTGGTTACTAACTGCATTTGCTTGCTTTTTCCTCGTCTGTTATTTTGATTATTATATTAAAATTAATGGATCCTTTACCCAACACAACTGCTAGGAATAAGCCGTTCCGTAGTGATTGTAAACGTATAATACACAATGTAATTAAATTGTGTGATAAAGAAGCACTAGAAGGAAATGTGAAATGACCGAGATATCAATGTCCAGTGTAAAAAGAATACGCAGAGAAGCTAAGGGTGAAGAAACTCCAAAATTTGAATCTCCGAGGAAACGTCAGGAAAAAAGAACCACCGAAAACGTAGCTTTAGATAATTTTGATTGCGATGTAATTCCAAGAACAATTCATGAATTTTATGCTGTCCATAAAATAGTACCAACAATTCAATAGTATCAACAATAGCTCTCATGTTGTTTCATTAGAAAATATGTATTGGAAAAGGGATGGTGTGATTGAAGATTTGGTTGATCCTCTGCAAATAGATATTTCAGACACGGACAGTGATTCGGATATTTCATCAGATGAATATTAGATTTTTCATTGATTTTATTTGATAGTTTTTGATACAAAAATATAAAAAAAAATTTTTTACCGATCACTGATGTATTTTTTCTGCAGCTCTTATAAATATCACAGTGAATGTAAATATACCATTTTTTAAATTAATTTAATTTACAATAAAATGCATTTTTAAAATCTAGATTTTTAATTATCATAGAAGACTGAAATTATAAATTTGTATCTCATATTCACACTTCGATTATTTATAAAATTATGAGAAAGATCTTAAATTCATTTTAAATTTTTTATTGCTAATCACAAAAGATTGAAAATTTTGAGTTGTATATCCTAATTATTTCTGCAAATTGTAAAACTGTGAATCAAATATATTATTTTTATTGCATTATATATATATATATATATATATATTTATGTTATTACAATATATCACTTAAAAATGGAATTTTTCAAACCCTCATTTTAATATGTTTTTCGGTTTTTATTTATACATTCAATCAAAAGAAAAATTCTGAAAAAGAAAGTTGGTTGAAAACTTTCTTTCGCAGTTCTTAAACAAACACACCCGAAAATATCCACTCCTATAACACTCCTATTTTTTAAATAGATTTGCTTCTTTCTTTTTATTATTTTGAAAGTATTATTCACATATTCGATCAAAAATAAAGTTTTAAAAATTACTTTAAAATTGCGGACAAAAAGCAGTCTGAAATACATTCCGTATTTCATAAACAAACACATCCGAAAATATGACGTTTTCCCCTATTTTCTTAGTAGACTAGCTTTTCTCGCGCATGCGTAACAGCTTCCAGGGACCTCGCTTCCGTGGTCGGACTGTAGTGATATTATCGGCAGCATAAATGAATTTTATAAATGTGTTCAGTCATTAGCATGACTGATGAAAATAATTTTATACGTTTTGAATTGCATATTACTTCCTATTTAAGGAAAATTCATGTTTAAAACATGCTTATACGTGTTGAAGCCTGCTATTTATTTATCACATTTATACAATATTTTTTGCCCCTAATTAGACAACGTAATTACGGTAGTGATATTATGGGAAGCATAAATGAATTTTATAAATGTGTTCAGTCATTAGCATGACTGATGAAAATTATTTTATACGTTTTGAATTGCATATTACTTCCTATTTAAGGAAAATTAGTGTTTAAAACATGCTTATACGTGTTGAAGCCTGCTATTCATTTATCACATTTATACAATATTTTTGGCCCCTATGTTTAGACAACGTAATTACGGTAGTGATATTATGGGCAGCATAAATGAATTTTATAAATGTGTTTAGTCATTAGCATGACTGATGAAAATTATTTTATACGTTTTGAATAGCATATTACTTCCTATTTAAGGAAAATTCCTGTTTAAAACATGCTTATACGTGTTGAAGCCTGCTATTCATTTATCACATTTATACAATATCTTTGGCTCCTGTTTAGACAACGTAATTACGGTAGTGATATTATGGGCAGCATAAATGATCTTTATAAATGTGCTCACCATTAGTATAACTGCTGAAAATCTATATATTTAAGTTGCTAAGCCAACTTTTCAGGCAGTCCGTGAGAGAAAACTGCTGCATCAATTTACTTCATTTTCGTCTGGAAAAAAAGATTTTAATCTGTAGATTAATCAAATTTCGTTTTTGCAACCGCAATTTCTATTAATGAGCGATAATTTACAATTGAAAATTGATTTCTGCGCATGCTCAGTGACATGTTTTAATGATAAACACGTTTATTCCGAGGATCATCTATAGATCTCTCTTTGCCATTTTTATTTTATGATAATTATGTTTGTGAAATATAAGATTAAACCTCATGGAAATTGTTTATTTCGCGCTGTTTAATTAGCGATAATTTACAATAAAAAAAAATACTTTCTGTGCATGCTCGGTGACATATATAAATCTGGCTTTAGATACTCACTAATCATGAGGCCGCTGAAACACATTAATTTGCTTTTGCGCATTATTATGATTTTCAGCATCTAGCAATGGTGTGTTGAGTATAATTTGTGTATTAGTACATTTATTTACTATCTAGCCTCGTCTATGTTTTGACGCGTACCAACTAGTTATTTTATAAGTTCTGAACTGCATATCCTTTCACATTTATGGAAAATTTGGGCTTTAAAAATGCTTATATGAAGTGGGGTTTTTAACGGCTTTTAACGTTCCTCCATGACGGTCCGCGGTAAAGGAAAATTTCAGACGTTAAAACCATCGTCGTGAGTTATAAATCAAGTGGTAGAATATTTCTAAAAGGTGTTTTTTTTGTTATATCCGTTTTTCTCCCCTCATACTTAACCAAAATCGATAAATGAGGTACCATTTTAAAGATTAAGATATCCGCTTCATGGGAATTGTTAATTTCGAATTACACAGTTTTTCTTCCCCTAGATGGCGCTCGCTAGCTTTCTTTATTTTACCATCATTAATCGCACTGGGAGTAACAGCGATCGCAATCGGAATCCAACGGATCGCAATCCAGGTAAGGAACAATAAGTAATCCTACGTTAATGCCCCGTGGTAGTTTCGTTAGAAGATACTAAATGATTTTTTTTTCATAAGGTGAACTCTGACTACATTTGATGTAATTATTACATTTTGGCTATAATTATTATACATTTTTCTTTCGGCTTTGCTGCTGTTTTTGTTAATCCCCCTGTCCAGTTAAGGCGACAATGGACCTTTAGAGTGACAAAATTATGTCCCCAAAATGATTTTTTTTATCTTTCAGAAACACCATACTAGTACCACTATGTCCAGCCAAAACAATAGATTACTGTGACAAGTATTTTACAAACTTTTTACTTTAACATTTTGAATCAAATTGCATAATCACTATTCCTGTACAAATCTGACTAAATATACACATTGCTACTTAACATATGCCCAATGTCGCAATTACATAAAAGTGCATAACGGCACGTAAACTGTAGCAGCACACAAATTTTACATAGTATAGATTCAATCAGTCTTCTACTTAAACGGAACTCGAACTTAACGGAAAGTGCTTAACGGAACTCTTTTTGACTCGATTAAAATATTAGTCTCAGGCGGAGTGTACTTGGCTTTATGCAATGGCTGGTATCACTGTTTCGAAAAAAAAAATTAGTCTCAGGCGGAGTGTACTTGGCTTTATGCAATTGCTGGTAGCACTGTTTCGAAAAAAAATTAGTCTCAGGCGGAGTGTACTTGGCTTTATGCAATGGCTGGTAGCACTGTTTCGAAAAAAAAATTAGTCTCAGGCGGAGTGTACTTGGCTTTATGCAATGGCTTGTAGCACTGTTTCGAAAAAAAATTAGTCTCAGACGGAGTGTACTTGGCTTTATGCAATTGCTGGTAGCACTGTTTCGAAAAATAATTAGTCTCAGGCGGAGTGTACTTGGCTTTATGCAATGGCTGGTAGCACTGTTTCGAAAAATAAAAATTAGTCTCAGGCGGAGTGTACTTGGCTTTATGCAATGGCTTGTAGCACTGTTTCGAAAAAAAATTAGTCTCAGGCGGAGTGTACTTGGCTTTATGCAATGGCTTGTAGCACTGTTTCGAAAAATAAAAATTAGTCTCAGGCGGAGTGTACTTGGCTTTATGCAATGGCTTGTAGCACTGTTTCGAAAAAAAAATTAGTCTCAGGCGGAGTGTACTTGGCTTTATGCAATGGCTTGTAGCACTGTTTCGAAAAGAAATTTGCTGTGTGGACTCTTGACTCCAGGTCAGCGTATTTCTATTTAAATTTATCTTTCAGAAAATGATTCTGCAACTCAACAGCTTTAAATTTTAAAAAAGTATGTTGATCCGATCATTATTAACCGAGTTATAAATATTTTTTTCAAACGTAAACAATGGAAATGTTAGTCAAATTAAAACTTTAAATGCTATTTTCTCAAAACAAGTTTTCATGTCGTTTCGGTAAGCTTAAAAGGTTCCAACTCATAATTTTTCTTGAAAATTCATAAAATTTTATAAAATGATTATTTCTATATGTTAGAATAAAACTTGGTAATCAATTCATTATACTATTTTAAAACAACTTAAAATTTTTACAATAAAAAAATGTTTTTGGATAAAATTTTGCATAAAATGACCAATTTTTTTATAGAGTTCTTTTCTAGTTTTTATAAATATGACTGTAAATTAAATATTGCTACTAACTTTTATTATAAATATATAAAGCTAGCTTAAGAGAGAAAATTAGATATCTGAGACAAAAATTAATGCGCATGGAGCATTTTTAAATAGAATAATTAACAAACTGATTTTAATTAATATCTTAATGAATTTAATTCTGATTTTTGTTTATAAAATTAGAATTTCCATCTATAAACAACATTGTATAAGTATACAAAATTTCATAGCAATTGTTTAATAAATAAAAAAAAATTTTTCATTGTACATTGTCGCTTTAAAACCTAACTAGGTGAAATTAAAAATGCATTATAACCAAGAGTTCAAGAATCAGGTTTCGAGAATCAAACTTTTTAATCATTCAAGAGTAAAACTTACTACAAAGATTAGCTTCGCACAAACCACGAAGGAGCCAGGTGGCGCCACCAGTACGCCAAAATAATATATACATTTTCAATTTGCAGGTTCATGAAATCTGCAGAACAAAGAGATGCCGCTCCTGTTTAGCACACAGCATATGTACACCACGCCGGTCAGATGCAGACTTTTAACATAGGATTGCTTTCCTACTTAGACCGTCTGCACACGGAGCAACTCAAAAGAAACTGATAACTGACTCAAATCACAAACCAGTCCGTGATGAGTCGTAACCTATGTAATTGAATGGAGCCACGCACACGGCGCAACTGGTTACAAACCCGTCGGACGGGTTACAAACCCGTCGGTTGCGCCCTGTGCGTGGCTCCATTCAATTACATAGGTTACGACTCATCACCGACTGGTTTGTGATTTGAGTCAGTTATCAGTTTCCTTTGAGTTGCTCCGTGCGCAGACGGCCTTCATGGTACTCCGGAAAGCAAAATTTCAGACGCTTAAACCACCCGACCGTATCTTACGAGTTGTACATTTGGCAGCGTGCCAAACCCAGTCTGTATCGCTTGTTAAACCGAATATCGCAGTTCAACAGAAAAGTACCAAAGTGCTTCAAAATTCTGACATGCATATATATAGATACATATATACATAAAACATACATACATATATACATACAAAAGAGGTAAGCAACGATAAGTAATCCTACGTTAATAACCCGCGGTAGTTTCGTTAGAAGACACTACCTGAATTTGCTTTTCTTTTTACCATCCCGATCACCCGCAGGGGTGAAATCTTATATGCTCTTACTCCTAGTGTGCTCCTGCAACCTCTACAAACCATACGAGGGTCTTTTTTAACCTACAGATTCAACGTGACTATACCCGGCGTAAAGACAATACCATTCAGTGGCTTTTATCGGATTCGAACTGAACTTTCTCTGTCAAATACCGACGCGCTATCCACTATGGTTATCCATGCCCTTTCCTGTTTGTACTTCTCTCAAGTTGACATCTCCTAACACGACGAACAGAAGTTTTCATGGAAAATCTAGAATTTTATCATAAGAATATTATTATAGGCAAAGTAATACTTTTAATTAACTGGAGAACTGACCATGTAAAACCCAAATTTTTAATTTGATGCTTCATTAAACTCGATTTTCATAATTTCAGTGTAGTGGGAATTGGTACTTGACGCATAAAACTGTCAAATTGTATTTTCATTTTTCAAACAAAGTTCTTACGTTAATTTCTAACGTACATTTTTGATGTAAAAATTTTAAAACTGCACCCGCAATGATAATATCAGAACACAGATATAAAAAAATGCAACTCGATATCTTAACAGACGCGCATAAATGACCATTAAAGCCTAATAAAGAGATGTGATAAAGGATTTCACAAGCACGCAGGGTAACGCATTCTTATTCCATGTATTGTTTTTATGTCGAGGCTTATAAGCGTTGGTATAGCGGAGGCATGTATGCATTCATACCCAAAATCGAACGGTTGCGTGCGGACGCATTAATGAATTCATAGCCCATATTTAACCATTTTCCTGATCTCATATATTGCCTCATAGCGCTAATAGGGTTAAACTCGTCTATTCACGCAGTAAAATATCCGTATAATGAAATTCCAAAATAACAATATTACCTATTTAAAGGAATTATTTTGCTGTATGTTTACCCAAAATGTTGTTTACTGGTTAAATAATTTTAATTGTAACGAGAAAACAATTAATTGTGTTTAAACTTATAATATGTTAAAATATGCTAATAAAAATTATATAATAATAACATTTTTTTAACTTTAAAAATAATTATAACTTTTAACTTATAAAATATAATTTAACTTATAAAATGCGTGTTTTAAAAACACTATATGTTTTTCTAAAAATGTCATTTAAAGTTTTAACACTTCTGGCTGTCATGAATATGTATGGAGGAAAAAAAGTTTTTTCATCGTATAAAAGAAGTCAAAATGAATATATATATATATATATATATTTTTTTTTTTTTGAGAAATCAATACAAGGTAGCAAGTCGAATTTATTTAATACAACTGGGGAATGTATGCCGAATGCAAAACATATGCTTCTTTTCCATTTGTTAAATTTGAAATTTCAGACATCCTCTTTCATAAAGCAATCATTTCCTTTAAATGTGCTTTCAAACGTATCCTATTTCTTGCTCATATAATTTATTACATATATTGGTATGAATTTGATTTCATAAAAATTGTGCGCTAGATATTTGCAATTTTATCACAGTTGTTTCCAAAGGTATTAAATTTTATCTTATGTGAAATGAATGTTTCAAATATTGATGCCTTATTTCGCGATGAGAGGCAATATATATGGCCAGTGTTATGTAACAAGAAACAAGAAGTTTTAAAATTGAATAATATAGCAAGAAGGAGGAGTCAAATTTTATCTACCTGGGAAAAATTTATTATTATAGGCCAAATAATATTCTTTTAATTAATTTAAGAACTGACCATGAACAAAACCAATTTTTAGTTCGAAGCTTCATTAAACTCGATTTTAGTTTCAGTGTAGTGTGAGTTGGTATTTGACCCATAACACTGTCAAATTATATTTTCTTTTCTGAAAACGAAGTTTTTTACGTTAATTTTTAACGACATTTTTTATGTAAAATTTTTAAAAATGAATTCTGGGGTCAGATGAAATGGACGAGCAAATATATATGTTTGTAAACACTTTTTAGTTTTTATTGTTGAAGCAGAATTTATAAATAGTTCTAAATACTTTACGCTACAATTTTCTCTACACTTTTAGCATTTATGAATTTCTTAAACACTATGTAGAAGTTATGTTAATGATAAATGGTATTTCATTACACAACAAATCAGTGGCCCCGTAAAATTTGTACATCGATTCACATATGAGTGGGATAGAGGCAAAATGGTGTAAGTGAATTTATGGCAAAATCGGGCAAACTTGGTTTTTGTAATCTCAAATATTTTTTCTAGTATATATAAAGGGGAGATAAGTCTTAGTGCAACTGCAGGGACGATAGAAAGCAAAATTATATTATAAAACGTTAATTCTCTTATGGGTGGGATATAGCAAATTGGTGTAAGTGAAAGTTTGGAAAAATTGGACTAACTAGTGTTTTGTAATCTCAAAAGTTTTCTCTAGCATATGTCAAAGAGAGGAAAGTCTTGGTTCATCGGCAGGGCCTATAGAAATAAAAAATTATAATTTAATACGTATATTTAAACTGTGTATGTTTAACCCTTTCAGGGGCAAGAACCTTGACCATTCGCATGGTGCAAATCTTTTTCTCGATTTTTTTAACCTAAAAATCTTGAAAACTTTTCCCATCAAAGGTTGTAATATGATTTTACTCCTTTAAACTGATAACAGATGGCAGCACAAACCATTTTTTCTCCTCATTTAACTGGAATGCATTGAATGCAAGTGAAAGAAAGACGAGATTTAAGCGTTTGCACTGTGCAAACACTGCTCCTCAATGGGTTAAAAAAATATTTTTTTTCTTCTTAAGTTCTTGGGTTTAACTGCCTGAAACATCCTCAAGGAAACAAAATACGCTTTCTTTGTCAGCATTATGCAGAAAAATTGTTTCGAGACCCATGTCGAATAGGCAGCTGAAGGGTTTGTTGCGAAAAAGGAGGTAGCTTCATCGTGGGGGAGTTTGGAGTTACTTCTATTTATTGTGGTTTCGTTTGATGCCAGAAATAGGTAGATCCAATCGTTAGTTCTCGTGTTACTCAAGAGATGGATCTTCCTGACTCGTTACTTAACCCCTTTTTTCCTCAAACGACTGACGTGGTTTTCATACAGGAAGGTTGCACACCACTTCTCATCAGTGGGGTTTTCGGCACTAATAAACATAATACTGTATGTTGTTTAACTGCAAAATGTAATGGAGCTAGCTCGCAAATACGTCACACAAAATTATGTTGTTTTACTGGATGGACTACAAGCAAATAATGCACCAGATGAGCCAAACGTTACAGATGGGGAATGCGACGATTGAAAAATGCAATTTTCTGTTTTTGTAAAGACAAAATATATCATGCATTTCGATTGAAAGTTTCTTGAAATAAAATATTATGGTAGTAGATCGTTTTTTTTTAAATACTTTCCCTAGAAGTAGACAGAGCATCCATTTAGTGACAAGAAAGATGTAGCTCCAACAATCACACATGTACCACGTCATCTAGAAGATATGAAGCCCTTATTTGAATAGAGGTCCAACTCCACTTTAAAAAAAATGGAGTTAGGCTCAATTTCGTCTTCATACAAGTCATTTCTGTCTTATTTTCAAACCGCCACACCTCCAGCTTATTTCTGCTGCCAACAGAGGGCATTATAAATCATACTTGAGCATACACTCCTTTGTCATTCTCAGCACTCATTAGACTTTAAGGCTCTGAATCTCAAAATGAACAAGAATGGACCACTATTCAAATAAGGCCTCCGTATATTTTTGAGTGAAAATACTGTTCTAATATGTAAGAACAAGAAAAGATCATTTTCCCAGAATTTTGAATTTTTTTTTACGCATTTCTGAAAACTTGAAAAATGCGAGTTACTCCTTTTCTCACCAAACCCTTTAATTTCAGATTTTAGAAATGTCCAATACTCCGAAAATTCAGTTTTCCACTTGCCTTTGTCGTATCAATCTGACGTAAAAACAAACCTATGATCAATCGATTAAAAAATTTATACGAAATTTAGAAGTTTAAGCTTCACATGGACAGAACAACCTTAAATAAACTTTATGGAATACATTAAATAGTTCATCAATGACGAGAATTTTATGACACACATGAACACGCCTCGGGGAAAACCATGACAAACTTACCAACGATCGAAAATACTCGAAAATAAAATTATCCTAAACTATACAATTAAAAGAAAGGTTTCGAAAGTCAAAAGGACAGTATACACCGGAGTTTGTTACTTATTATTCATCAGAAGTTACGACGCAAGTTAGTTGCTTATCACGAATTAGTTTTCTTCATTGTAAACTTATTAACGCAGGCTGCCGATCATTTACGAGGCACTTCCTTTTAACGACTCTTCCCATACATTATTTAGCGCTAAAAAGTCAGTGCACTCAGTCTAATAATTAAACGATATCCATAATTAAAGAGTAGTAGAAGCTGCTAATTGATTCTTAACGCCCTCTCTCTCTCTCTCTTCCAGGTGCCTGGCTCGACGAG
This sequence comes from Dolomedes plantarius, assembly GCA_907164885.2. Taxonomy (NCBI): domain Eukaryota; kingdom Metazoa; phylum Arthropoda; class Arachnida; order Araneae; family Dolomedidae; genus Dolomedes; species Dolomedes plantarius. Next base: position 31,559 of record CAJRAI020000150.1, read on the forward strand.
GAATGGAACGAAGGTTTAAAGGGCGTGATCTGTGCGAAAGCTCAGCTAACGTCGGCCTACGCACAGCAAAATCTAATGAGTATATTCGAGCTTTTCTCCACGTCCCTGAGTGGTAAAGTAATTTGAGAAGTAGGACGTGTCGAGAAATAATTAAAAGGCTTGAAAAAATATTTATCGCTACAGAGGAAATTTAAGAGGAAAATGTACCAACTAATTTAAAACCCATTAATTTTCAGCATAAATGTATACTTGACGGGAAGTTAACGACATAATTTTACATCAGTGTATACCCTGTAACCCACATGCCATAAAAAACCAATGTTTTCTATAAAATGATGCGTTTTATTTTATTTTACTATCTTTAAAACATATTACCACCATGTAAAAGCCTAATATATATGTATGCATGCATAGAAACATATATATTCAAAATATACAAAAAAAAAAACAAAAAAAAATGACGCACCAAGAAGGGGTAATGCAAATTGGACACAATTTGATATGCATACAAGTTTCGACGGAAAATGCAAAATTTTAAAGCTTGGCGGCTAATGAATGAACATGTGACGCTGCAGCGCATCTTAACCATGCAACTGGCAGGATATTAAAGTGGAAAAAATACGATTCCAAGTCTTAAATTCTTTAAGAATTTCATTCCGTGTACTTAGATAGATAGTAACTATGCCTCGTATACAGGGAAGAGAACAATATGACCAGATGTCAGCATTTGAGAGAGTATGTGTAGTTGGGCTCAAAGAAACCGGTGGTGGGTCTAATCGGTGAATCGCTCGACATTTGGATAGGAGTGATGCCACAATTAGACAATGATGGCAGGAATGGGTGAACCATGGACGAGCATAGCATAAAGATGGAAGCAGTCGGCTTCGAGAACTGACAGAACGTGAGAACCGAGCAATCGTCAGAGCGGCACTCACAGCCCCA